>PVKV010003631.1:17500-54661 GCA_004027835.1 Alouatta palliata | reverse complement strand
CTTCCTATGTTCCAAACCTGCATGATCAGCTGCCTAGTCAGTATCTCCACTGGATGTGTAACATGCATCTGAAATCAACATGTTCATAACCGAAGTTCTGATCTTGCTCCATAAGCCTTCTTCACCTTAGAGTTTCACATTCTAATTAAAGATAGCTAGCATTACTTCTAGAGTTTTTCAGGCTAAAAATCCTGGAATCATCCTCCCATCTCATGTCCAACACAAAGAAAATTCTGAGTCCAAGCATGCTCTCTAACTCCACTGCTACTACTAACTTTACTCGAGTTACCATCACCTTTCTCCTACCCCCAAATATCTCTTTGTTGGCACCCTTCAGTCTATTTGCGACACCCGAGCCAGTCTGTAACAATTCTACAACCTCAAGGTCAGATTATGCTGTCCCTCTGCACAACCCCCTACAATGGCTTCTTACCTAACTTAGAAGAAAACCCCAAGCCCTTCTTAAGGTCTGCAAGACTCTATGAAATTCAGCTCCTTCATTGCCTGACCTCATTTCCTCCACATTCATGTTGACTGCACCACACTCACTTCCTAGAGGTGGCCTGAAGATGTCAGGTGCAATCCTATGACAGGAGCTTTGCACTGTAGGCCCCTCCGCTGGGATACTTTCCCCCCAGACATCCATTAGGCCACCTCACTTTATTCAGTCTCAGCTCAAAGGCCACCTTGTCAGAGTGGCCCCTGCTGATCACTATATAAAAGCAATCTCTACCATCATTTTCTGACTGCTTATTGTACTTTGTTTTTGTTTTTCTTCTTAATAATGGTCACCACTAGCTGATGGGAGTTGATTATATATATATGTCTTTCCCCAATTTTTTTTTTCTAGAATGTGAATTTTTTTTTTGAGATTGAGTCTTGCTTTGTCACCCAGGCTGGAGTGTAGTGGTGCCATCTTGGCTCACTGCAACCTCTACCTTCTGGGTTCAAGCAATTCTCCTGCCTCAGCCTCCCGAGTAGCTAGGATTACAGGTGCCCGCCACTGCACCCGGCTAATTTTTTGTATTTTTAGTAGAGACAGGGTTTCACCATCTTGGCCAGGCTTGTCTTGAACTCCTGACCTCGTGATCCACCCTCCTCGGCCTCCCAAAGTTCTGGGATTACAGGCGTGAACCCCCATGCCTGGCCTCGAATGTGAATTTCTTGAAAGAAGGACAGTTGCTCATTGCAAAGGCTGTTGACAAAAGTCTTCATGGGTCACAGAGAGGATAAGATGCCACCAACATGGGTGCTGGCATCTTCTGCCACCATGGAAAATGCCCCCAATGGCTTTGACTTCCTCCCACAATGGCAGCTGGAGCACGGTCCTCCATATTTTCAGCCCATTTCCTAGTTCCCATTTAAAACAAGTGCAGCTTGCTAGCAGTGCTCATTTAATTTACATAAATGTGCTCTTTGAGGCTGAAGCAAATATGACTGATTTTCAATGTGAAAATAAAATATAAAAACCTCCATAGAGTTATTTCTAAACAGAACTTGTCTCTACTCCTAATGTAACACAAATGTATATGATGTTTCATTAAGATTAGAGACAAGAGTATTCTCAGACAAACAAGGAAATAGATTATCAGGTGCACAACCAGCCTTGGAGCAGTTTGATGGGCACCATCAGAGGCACAGTGTGACTGCTGGGTACTGACCGCAGCAGATAGCTAAGGGTAGGGACCATCCCCAAGGAAAATGGGACGAGGAAAGAAGAGCAGTGGATGCCTGTTAGAGCCAATAGCACTGGCACTCAGAATACAAATGAGACAAGCTCTGGGAGAGCCCAGAACCCTTCACCACATTATCAGCTCCTCACAGAAGGGCTTGTGACTATCCTGCCCACAGCTGTGTTCCTCATGCCATGACTGGCACATATTGGTGGTGGCTCATAGATGTTCGTTGAGTGTATCAGGGGCTCTGCACGAAGAGTTTGAGGAAGGCCAGAAGTTTATCAGAGAATGGAGGAATGGAGACCCAGGAGTATTGACCTATGATTGTGGAAATACTATTTTTATCATCAGATAGATTTGGTCAGGGGCCTACAGGTACACTAGGAAGATACTTACAAAATATTCTCTTTTTAAAAATCTGTCCCTTTGTGGAGCCATAAATCATAGAATTCACAACCTGATGCTCCACTTTGTGGGTCTGCCTTCACAACTAGGGTTTCTAGCTCATTACTCCAGTTGTTCTTAACCTCTAAATTATGTTTTATACCTTTTTCTGCTGCTGCCATCCCTGGGTGTTGCTGGCAGTAGAAACAAGTTTGCCCTACTGCCTTTCTTAAAATGATGTGAAATTTTCTGTTGGTCACTGGGTTATAGTTGACTCATGCTGTAGGAAATCTGGGAATTGAAGATATGACAGATAATTAAGCCCCAATTCTCTCAAACAAACTCCTTCCCGTTCTCCATTATTCCTTCCTTAACTGTTTATTGTCAATTACATGCCAAGCAATATGTAAAATATTAAGATTATAGCAATAAAAGATATTTAATTTGTTTTTAAAATATTTTTAAGAAGTAAAAACACAAGGCTGAACCATGATGCTGGAAGAAACAAATTGGGGTTTAGACTACTCTGAGATTTTTCTCTGCTTTTAGCTTGTGTGTGTCTGAGGGTGGATATTCTTATGCAAGGAAGAGATGTGACTATATGGGAAATGAGATCCTTAAAGAGGTTGCCATCCAGATGTTACATCAAAGAGATTATGATTCAGTTAACCAAGTCGCTGTACTTTTGAAGGCCTATCCAAGTCATGGTGCCTTTGAGGTTTTGCCTGTTACTATTCAAAACTTGGTATGTGTTATTCCATGCAAATGTTATGCAATGATTCAGAAATGAATACCAGTTTGAAAGATGTTACAACAGTCCCTTGTTCCACTGAACTCTACCTTTGTGAGCAGAGGTTACCAAAAACACCACACTGCATGACCAGTAGCCCACACACCAGACTGGGCTAAGTTCTGCTGCTATTTCTAGAGCTTGCTGCTATTCAAAGCACTCCTTGGGTCCAGCCAGATTGCCATACTTTCTTGATATATTTCCCATGGCTGCTTCATTTATTGTTCTTTTCTCTTAGTGCTTACAGTAGGTTATTGCTTGAGGTGGCATATCTGGCATCCTAATAAAATACTTTCGGGTCCACATTTTCCACTCAAAATCACAGTAGCCATGATGAACAACCGGCATCCTTCAGACAGCTTTCCATAACGACATAACAGTAAGTCAGTTTTAACCATTCATATTAGATATGGCTAGAGTGACTATTTTTTGAACCAAAATTGTGCTGAGCATTTGTCAAGTATCAGATGAACTTAAAGCCCTAGAGGTATCTAAGAAAGTCCAAAGGGGGTGTCATTGTTCTAGATTTAGTTCAAAAGATGCTAGACAACAGTGTACATGTTCAGCCTTTGTAGACATAGAGTGAACATCACCCTGGCTGTTATAGGTTTCATTCTCTGCTGAGGGCCTCAGAGCCTCACCGTTGGTGTGTTCCCTGACACAACAGAGTTCCTACTCCTTTGTCAATCAGGGATGCCTCTTGGGTAAACGCATTACTTTCATCAGTGTAACTTAACCGTAAAATATTTTTAGAGGATCATATTATTTGAGCATGACTGTGATGAGCCTCTCTTTAAATGGACCTTAACAAAGTAGAAAGGAAATGTTAGCAGACATTTCAGACTAATGGTGTTTTCTTTTTTTACAAATGGGTTATTCAGAGTTGAATAGCAATTACTTAAAGCTAGTAACATAGGAACATTTTCTGTAATAATGTTTGTTTATGTTTTTTCATTCTATAGCATTCAGCATGTGACAAAGGAATGAGAGAAAAGACTAATCAAATTTGGAATCATGCAATTAATGAAATCCATAGGTTTGAAGAATCACTTTATATAATTCCCATGGTTTTTGTATTTCCTAGAACCTTTTAGATTGAGGTCATTGTACGTTATTAACCAGGACTCTGCTAATAAAGCACAATGACCTCAATTCGACACACTTTCAATGAATGGCTGATCTTCGTGCTCATACCATCTGGGCTATGCTTACAAACATTTTTCTAAATTGCTGGTCATTTGCAGATGCATTATCAGTGGCATGCAAAAAATAAGATTATGCCTCATTTAGGGTTCTCTCTTATAAAGTCCCATCAGTGCTGCATGAAAACATAGACATGGCAAGGTATAGGCAAAGTCATATATAGTGACACACACTGGATAAAAAATACAAACTTCAGCCACATGATTCTTTTACTGAAAAACGTAATGTGGCTCTCCTTTATATCTTTTTTAAATGATTTGCATAGCTTTCCATTGTATGTATGTGCTATAATTTATTTTAATAACCCCCCACTAATTGACAGTTGGATTGTTTCCTAGTTTGTAATTTATAAACCATGGTATAGTTAACATCCAGGGAAATACATCTTTCTGTACTTGACAAATATTTCTAGAGAATAAGTTCCTAGAAGAGAAATTTCTGGTTCAAAGGAAATGTACACTTAAGCTATGATTGGTATTGCTAAAAAATTATTTGTTTCAAATTCTCACCAACTCTGGGAATCGGCATTTTCAATTTTTGCCAATTGGATGTGTAAAAAACCATATTGTTGTTTTGATTTGCATTTATTTGATTAATAAAGAGTCTAAATATCTTTTCATATATTTACTAGTCGTTTTTATTTCTTCATTTGAAAACTGCCTATGCTTGAGCTTTGTTCACGGTTGTGCTGGATTGTCCTTTTCCTCATTAAGTTATACAAGCTCCTTGTGTATTACAGGAAAAAAAACCCTCCATTTTATTACATATGTTGCAATCATTTCCATAATGATTATATATTAATTACAGTGAAGTATTTTTCTACTGTACACTATTATTAAAGTTGCCCTCACTTTGATTCTCTGGCAAGTCCTACAAATTTTATGAGCAATTTTATTAAAGACATTTGTTTTAATGTCATTATCAAAAAAGAGTGAGAAACATGGCCTAAATATAGAAAAAATGGAGAAATATAAAGAACTTTTTTACTAAGCATGCAAGGTTTAATGTCTATAAAGATAAAACCTTTTATTTTTCCAGAAGATTCTTTTTTTTTTTGTGACAGATAAACAGTTTTTTTATTCATCCTCCTCCTCCTCCTCCTCCTCCTCTTCCTCCTCGTCTTCTTCATCTTCCTCTTCCACTTTTTTCCGGGCAACTTTAGCGGGACCCTTTGCACCATCAAACTTCCCTTTCGACTTATAGTCAGCAACATCCTTCTCATACTTCTCCTTCAGCTTTGCCGCCTTAGTGATGTAAGGCTGCTTTTCGCTGTCATTTAGGTTATTCCACATCTCACCCAGCTTTTTTGCCACGTCTCCAATAGAGATGCTAGGGATTGTGGATTTGATCTTGGGGCAGAATTCTGAGCAGAACAGGAAGAAGCCAGATGGTGGCCTTTTGGGGGCATTAGGATCCTTCTTCTTCTTGCCTCCCTTAGCTGGTCCGTAATCCTTCATTTCCCGATCATAGCACACTTTATCTGCCTTTGCCATTTCATCAAATTTAGATTTCTCTTTCCCGGACATTGTCTTCCACCTCTCAGAGCATTTCTTGGAAAATTCTGCAAAACTGACAGGGACCTCTGGGTTTTTCTTCTTATGTTCTTCTCTGCACGTCTGCACAAAGAAGGCATAAGCAGACATCTTGCCCTTTGGTTTCTTGGGGTCACCTTTAGCCATCCTGACTGTATTGTTCGCTAGTCTCCCAGAAGATTCTTGAAGCCAGAAATGCCTGGAGACCAAAAGTCTTGCATCGCTCATGGAGACACTTCAGGCATGACAGAGAGAGACCTATCTGTGTCCTCTTAGAAAACACCATTATCAACTCCAGCAGGAGTGGGGTGGATTGTAGAAAGACCATTGGTCATTTAGACATTCTGGTTCATTCATCATCATGTGCCCTGGTTTACCAGACTGTCCACTTCCTTGTCTGTGAAGTGCATGCAGTTATACCTGACCTGAATGTAGGGTTATTGTGATCATTAAATGAGGTAAGCGATGTAAAATGTCTATACATAGTAGATGCTCAGTAAATACTCCTGTTCCTAATCTCACAAGTTATCTCATGAAAAAAATTGTACCTATAGCTACTCAACTGTGACAGGAACATTTAAAATGTAAAATCACCAAGTCAGTAAATGTAAAGATTCAGCTCTTTCTTGAAATACTCAATTGCTGAAGTTTCTCACAAGTAAATCAAGACACTCTTGATTTCCTAGAATGAGGTGGAAACGATATTCTCTTCAAAATAGTTCATAGTTCTTGTACGTTTTAAATATTTAATGTTAATGCTGAAAATGATGTTTAGTAGGGAAAGCAGGTGTTGCATGACAAATATTAGGGTTAATAAGCCATGTGAGTAAACTTTCTCAGTTTAACTGGTCATAGTCCAAGAAGCGGATCAAGTATATGAATTGGTATACGACTGATTCCTCATACATCTATTTTGGCAGGGAAGGTCTCCAGATACTTTTAGACAATAATGCTCTTGAGGAGAAAAGTATGTCACCCGCGATTGGCCATGCTGCTAGTACGCACTCTTGATATCACGTGATGAAAAGGGCACTGCAGCTCTGTGGTCTTTCTCCCCCCAAAACTATAACCCCCATCTTCTCATGAGGAAAACTTTAAACAAATCCCAGCTAAGGGGCATTCCACACCATATCTGACCAGTGTTTCTTGAAACTGTTAGGGTCATGAAAACTAGGGAAGTCTAAGAAACTGTCTCCAGAGGAGCCTGAGGAGATACAACGGCTAAATGTAGTGTGGAAGCCTGGATGGGGTTCTGGGATGGGAAAATGACAATAGGCAGAAATTAAGAAAGTCTGAATAAAGTATGACTTAGGTTAGTGCTAACATATTACTATTGGTTTGTTAATTATAACAAAAATACTAGATTAATGTAAGATGTTAATAATAAGGAAACTGGGTGTGTGAGCATATGGGAACTCTCTGTTCTGCCTTCACAATTTTCCTGTAAATCAAAAACGTCTGAAATGAAAAGTTTATTTAAAAAATGGCTCCTTGCCTCACTATCCATTCCACTCTCATTCAGTACATCAAAAAAGCAAAAAATAAAATTTCCCCAATACTTCTGGAAAAATAGTAAGCTTTCAAGGAGGTTAAAGTCTTGGCGTCACATATCAGCATTTAATTTCCTTCAAATGTGTCTCCGATACTGGTCTCTTCTCGTCTGGGTTGCCCACTGTTTGAGGGGGTCTATGCCAATCTGGGGCGCTAGTGGACACTCAATAAGTAATTAAGAATTGGTAGAGTGCCGGGCGCGGTGGCTGACGCCTGTAATCCCAGCACTTTGAGAGGCCGAGGCGGGTGGATCACGAGGTCAAGAGATCGAGACCATCCTGGTCAACATGGTGAAACCCCATCTCTACTAAAAATACAAAAATTAGCTGGGCATGGTGGCACGTGCCTGTAGTCCCAGCTACTCGGGAGGCTGAGGCAGGAGAATTGCTGGAACCCAGAAGGCGGAGGTTGCGGTGAGCCGAGATCGCGCCATTGCACTCCAGCCTGGGCAACAAGAGCGAAACTCCGTCTCAAAAAAAAAAAAAAAAAAAAAATTGGTAGAGTAATGCGATAATTAGGGCTTTGCTAAGTAAATTCCGAATTCTGGCCAAACCAGAGTGCATGTCACTAAGTGGCTCTATTCAATAAGAAGCCAGCCTGCAGACCAGCTGTGGGGCAACACCCAAGATTGGCTTGCATGTGTGTGCACAGCCACTCTCCTCACATTCAGTTCTCACACGGCAGCACATCAGTACTGGACAGGGTGCAAGATTGAAAAATGATAATTGATTTTTGCACAGTGTCCATGGCAGGCTCCGTCTCCTGGCCTGTAAATTGTGGTTGGGTACTACAAGGTCTTAAATACAACCAGTTCAGGCAGAAATCACTGATTCAACATTTAAAAAACAAACAAACAAAACACATCATTTCTTAGCCAATTAGGGTGTTACGAATTTCCCAACATTTTGTTTAAATTAATGAACCAAAACATTTTATCAGACTGAGTAATTAACTAACACAAATTTGCATGTTCAAATGGATGCATATTCCAAGTCAGTTTGGCGTGTTCTCCGTCTACACACTCCAGAGTGCTGTACTATTTGCAGAGCCTGTGGAATACAGAGAAATCTCATGTTCATTTCTCATGTGTGTGTGAGTGTGCTGATGTGTGCATGTGTTGGTGTAATGTTGGTTACCAATAAATTTGAACCAGAGGAAGGAGTGAAATATCTTAATTTAGCAGCTTTTCCAAATCAATTTTAAATGAAATTGTTGCTTAGTGTTTTCTTTATGTCAATAATAAAAAATGATGGGGGTGACGAATGAGTTTTGACTTTCCACGTCCCAAGGATGGTAACAGAAGGCACTCAGCAGGTCTGCCCACTCCTGTTGTTAATTAAAGTATTTTCACATTCTCCAGGGTGTAATGCACTCTGGGCACTGAGCCCCAGAGAGACTTCTGCAGTCTAATAATCACACATTCGAATAAGTGCAGTAGGGGTCCACCGGGAAACAGATCATTTCTCCCTCCTCATTAATGCCCAAGCAACATTCTGCAAACATCTGAAATGCAGTGGTTCAATTTCTTATGAATAATAAACACTAGTCAGGCTTCTAGTTGCTCGGTGGTTCAAGGAAGGCAGACATCCACCTGCTCAGCTGAGACCAGCACAGGGCAGGGAGTGACATTTGCAGCTCAAAGCTTACTTCATTGCATTTACCAAGTGGTTCTTGCCAAAGCAGATTTCCTTGGATTTGTTACACCCTTTGTCTGGATTGCACTATAATTCTCATTTGTTGGCACTGTTAATATGTTTGTCTGTGTATGAAATACGAAGAGTTTTACAAAGCTGATTCTGAGCTGTCAGAGGGTATATCTGCACACCCCCAAATCATCTTGAGGACCTTGTAACCTCAGAAAAACAGGACACATTTTCAATATTCAACATCCTTCCAAACTGCTGCTAAACTAAATTGAATGTAAGTCTCCTGAATACTTCAAATTTTGGTTGAAGGAATGTTGGGGCAATTTTACTTCAGAGAAGTATGTAAGTCCAAAAAATCAGGATAGGAGCTAGCTTACGGAAATAACGCTAGGATTTTGACACTTGTGAGTGTTTGTAGGAGATCTAGACTTCTGTCTCAGTTGCAGTAACACAAACACAATATAGCTGAATGAGAATAACAGTTTATGTTTTATCGTATATTATATTTCACAAAGGGCTATATATATATGTATATGTATATATATCACATTTAATCAGCCTATATAAAATGTAAGGTTATTTTTAAAAAAATAACAAAATTAGTTCAGAGAGGTTGAAGGATTAGCCCAGACCACACAGTACATTGCAGAGTTTGTCCTTAAATCCAGGTTTTCTGACTCCAAGGATGTTCCCTGTTAACACAGTGCTTTATATTGGATGGCAATTTACGTATTTCAGCCTTTTGCCTCAGGGAATATTGACCCTCCGTCTTTGTTTTATAAAGAAATCTGTATTATATCTGTCGCACAGAGAGATTTAAACATTCTTTGATGTGTATTTGGTTTACTGCAAAGTAGCCTGGCTGCTCTAAGCTAAAAAGGAAGTTAGCAGAATATAGAAATCCGCTGTCGTTCATTTAGCAGTAGCTTGAATTGAATTAACTAGCAATAGCTGAGGTGGTTATAGAGACATGACATTCCTTAATACATGAAAGACAATCTGCTCAGGATCAAGCAGATAGATACAGAAAAAGAGGAGGAGAAAGAGAGTCCTGCTCCTTTTCCTACCTTTCTTCCTTCCAAAACAGGTATAGTTGGGAAATGTGATCCTAAAAATTTGTGCAATCTTTTGTACTCTATAAAGCAGTTTTGTGGTTGGTGGTATTATTTGAGTCTCTCAAAAGCCATCATCAGTAGGTAGATATCATCACAATTCATGGGCAAAGCAAAACCATTTGAAAAAGTCTTACTTCCTTTCTTCTTTCCCTACAAGTCTACTGACTTGTTTGAGGGCAAATGCCTGTGTTCAAGGCATTCTTTGAAATCGGCACTTCTGTTCCAGTCTCTCCAATTTTCTACAAACACTTCCTTCTTCTCTATTAACACTACCTTCTCACTCATGGCTGGGCAGAGACTGCCTAAAATATATCTTGATTGTACAAAAACTGAGTTTATAATGCTCATCGGGGAAACACAGATACAAAGAATATTGTAGGCATCTGTCAGTAGAGCAAAGTGGCCTCCATGTACCTGTGCTGTCCCTGCCTTCTTGCCAGATAAAATACCAGATGCCCAGTTAAATTTGATTTTTCTTTTAGTATAAATATGTTCCATGGCATATGTGTGACATACATACCCCAGACAACTATTTATTGCTTGTCTGAAATGTAAAGCATTGGGTTCCATAGTGCAATGGTGAGCACTCTAGACCCTGAAATTTGACTTCGGCTTCCTATATTTCTATTTGCTACTTTGGGCAGCCCCATGGGGGTCTGGGCTCTGCCTACCTCTGGGCTACTCTAGACACCAGTGTCATTTCTCTTTACCTCTTTCTGGGAGATCATGGGCATCGTCAGGACAGTGGCTCTTTTTGAGATATGCCAAGAGACACTGTGGAGAAAGAATTTATAAACTGTAAAATCCTTCTCAGTGCTGTGTGCCACTTCATTTCCACCGTGGCATTTTTGCTCCATGAGGCTCATTCAGAGAAGGAGGGTGATGAGGGCACCGGCTCTAAGCTCCTCTTCAATTTCAAAATCTCATTCTCACTCATCTCAAAGTGTCCTTAAGATACTCCACAAGCAAATGCTATTGCTATGAGAAAATAATCAGACCCTTGGATCCTTGACTATCTTTGACTGTATTCTATATTCAATGTTAAGAAAGAAGCAGTGTTAATGGAGAACTTAACTTTAGATGAGTAAAACTTCCTGAAAAAGAACAAAATAAATTAAAGCAGGTAAAAAGTGTGCAAAAGGTCAGTGATGGTAATAACCAGCTGATAACGGGCTTAACAAGGTGACATCTAGAATTTTATGACAAATAAATAATGAGACATTTATATCCATAGGATACACATACACACCCACACACGTACACACACACACATATTTGTTCTTTGTATTATTTGGTAGCATGTTTTTTTTAAAAACCTCTGAATTTAGATTATTTCTATTTTCATCTCTCGTAAATAAATGCATAGCTTAAACAATATCTTGTGAAAGCAGATTTCTTCTGCCTTTTCACACTCTTTAGTATGAAATTACACCACAATTAACATTTCTTTGCAGTGTTAACAAATTCGTTATCCACAACTCTCTTCATCCAAAGTTTGAGGCTTTGCAAAGCTCAATGTGAATGGTCAGAGGAATAGATACACATCCCTCAAATCATCTTAGAGAGTCTGCGGCCTGGAAAAATGCCCAGGGAAAATTCTTACGTATTACCAAACTGCCCAGTGAAGCCTGAGTAAATTCTTCCTCGCAGGTCCCTGCTCAGGTGAGAGTGAGCGTGGACAGGGTGCTGGAGCAGAACACAACTACAAGACTCAGGAGCCAGAGGGGCGGTTTAAAGCCCGCTTCATCACATGCCAGTTGTGCACCCCTGAAGCATGTTACCCAACCCACCCAGGCGTGGTTTCCCCATCTGTACAGTGGAGGTGAGGGTGGGAGGCAGCTGTAGCATTGCTTTGTTTTGAAGGTTAAATTATTGAGTTATCATTTATAAAGGGCTTGGAGCAGTGTATATAGAAATTGGTACGTAAGTGTTAATTAAATAAAAGACATGCATGCATACATGTACATATAAGCACATACCATATATGTGTGTTATATGTTAAAATATGTCATAGATAATATTTATTATACTATAAATATATGTAATACAACTAAAATATATTGAACATACTATACATTACATCTTATGTTACGTCTGACATTTTCATTATAGTATATGTTACATGTACACATACATATACATAAGTACATTTTTTTTTTCTTTTAATGAAGCACAGAACCCAGTGCAACAAGGGAGTCCTGCATTCCTCAGGCATTTCGGCTCAGTGAACACCTTCAAGGAAGCCCTTCTCAGCACCTGGAGGACAGAGTGAGAGACAAGGAAAAATCCCTTGGGGACAAAGCATGCCTGGAGGTGAAGCCTGGACGCCCCACACTTTGGAAGGATGTGTGCATTCACACCAGCAGGGCACTGTGCCTCCCTCACAGGCTGGTGCACCCCAACAGATCTCAGGACACCCCACTCAGCATGAACACAGACTGCGTGCTGGCACTCCTTCTCCTTTCCCAGCAAATGAACAGTTTCCACAGCTTGTGCCAAGGGATCTGCTCGCATCAGGGGCCACAGGCAACCCCTTTGATGCTGAAAATTCTGGAGACTCCCACGGTTTCCAGCCTGCAGGTCCTTCTGTCACTGACAGACAGAGACTCCATCCACTGCTCAGACACCTGTGCAGAAATGAGTTCATGGGGTCACTTATGTGTGAGAAAGAAGTAGCCATGGACTGCCACCGCTGCCTGAGGTGCGTGGTGTGTGTGTGTGTGTGTGTGTGTGTGCGTGCGCGATTTGTGCATGGTATGTGTGTGCAGGTGGTGTGCACTGTGTGTGGTGTAGTTGTGTTTGGTGGATATGTATGTGGTATGCGTGGTGTGGTATGTGCATTTGGTATGTATGTGTGGTGTGTGATATACATGGTGTGTGTGTGGTGTGTGTGATGTGCATGGTGTGATGCGTATGTGTGGTGTGTGTGTAGTGTGTGTGTTGTGCATGGTGTGATGTATACATGTGGTCTGTGTGTGTGGTGTATGTGGTGTGCATGGTGTGATGTGTATGTGTGGTGTGTGTGTAGTGTGTGTGTTGTGCGTGATGTGATGTATACATGTGGTGTGTGTTGTGCATGGTGTGATGTATACATGGTGTGTGTGTGTAGTGTGTGTGATGTGCATGGTGTGATGTGTATGTGTGGTGTGTGTGTAGTGTGTGTGTTGTGCATGGTGTGATGTATACATGTGGTGTGTGTTGTGCATGGTGTGATGTATACATGTGGTCTGTGTGTGTAGTGTATGTGGTGTACATGGTGTGATGTGTATGTGTGGTGTGTGTGTGTAAGTGTGTGTGGTGTGCATGTGTTACCTTTGCAGCTTATTTCTTTGTTTTTGTTTTTGCTTTTTCGAGACAAGGTCTCTCTCTGTCATTGCCCAGGATGGAGTTCAGTGCTGCAATCTTGGTTCACTGCAACCTATGCCTCCCAGGTTCAAGCGATTCTCCCACCTCGGCCTTCCAAGTAGCTGGGACTTCAGGTGCCTGCCACCTTGCCCAGATAATTTTTTAAATTTTTTTGTAGAGACAGGGTTTCACCATGTTGGCCAGGCTGTTCTTGAACTCTGGACTTCAAGTGATCCACTTACCTTGGCCTCCCAAAATGCTGGGATTACAGGCGTCAACCACCACACCCAGCCTCTGCGGGATATTTCTGTGCTTTTCTCTCTTTGCCTAGCTGAGGTTTTAGGTTTTAGAGGCATCTCCCACATTCCTCTGAAACATCTAGTGGAATCAGGAGGCTATTGCTGCATTTCTCCATCAAGTTTGGGGAGCCCCCAAATGCACAGATAAGTAGGCTTTAAAGTATTCATCAGCCTGTCTGCCGTTTTCCTAATACCTGTGCAGCACAATGGCCAAGGGCTTAGTTTAAAAAGCATTCAGAGCCTGGTGTGGTGGCTCACACCTGTAATTCCAGTGACTCAGAGACTGAAGCAGGATTTCTTGAGGCCAGGAGTTAGAGACCAGCCTGGGTAACAAAGTGATACCACCATCTCCCAAAAAATATTTAAAAAAACCTTAGGTAGGGCAGGTGTGTGCTGGTAGTCCTAGCTCCCCAGCTACTTGGGAGGCTGAGAAGGGAGGACTGCTTGACCTCAGGTGATGGAGGCTGCAGTGAACCATGATTATAGTACTGCACTCCAGCCCGGATGACAAAAAGGCATCCCAATCCCACTGCAAGCACTGGCTAAATATTTTCCTACCCACTGAAAGAACCAGTAGCAGAAAGTTATCTTAAAGGTAGGTCAATGGCTTTCTTCGCAAGTTGAAGAAAACCTCCTGTTACCAATGACAGAAGACCGAGGTTAAAATGGTTTCCCCTCAAATGCTTGGATAATGTCCTTAAACAGAGCTGATAAGAACAGCTTTCAATTTACCCAGTTCACAAAGACCGAGCAATTCCAGCATTTAAATTACTCAGGTTAGAAGTGTACTCTCGGCTCGCAGACTAAAAGTTCCAGGCAATTCTTACTAGCCCGTGTATTTAACCAGAAATGGATGGATTCTCAAATGACAAACTCCATGCCTGCTTTATATAATTCACATGCCTCTCTCTTCTCCCCTGCCTCCCCTGGAATTGAGTGTGAGCTGTCCTAAGTTGTACTCCTCCTCATCTTCCTTTTCTTTCACAGTGGGCAGCCCCTGCCCCAATCTTACAAGACTGTGCACCCATTCCTCTTTAGAGTGCAGCTTCAGAGATTCTCTTTGTAGGGTTTTCACTTTCTTGTCAGGGACTTGATCAGACCAAAAATAGATGCCGACAGCATTTGGGAAAATCCCCTGGGTCACAGCTACCTCTGCACCCATTTTCTTAGGACAGATGGTATTTTGTGACAGCTGCCAGATTTACCACAACCTAAGTTTATGAAAAGATTCAAGTAAATGCAGAAAGCTTACTAAGGAGAGGGATAATGTCACAGGCTTCAGTTCTCTTTTAATTTCACTGCAGATCGCTTTGATTTGCTGCCGATTTGCCCCTCCCGTGCCCCATCTATTTCTATACGTATGCTCTTGGGGAAAAGTCTTTGAAAAAATTCCACGGATGGATTTTTTTACTGGGGGTAATTTTCTTCATCATGTTTACTGTACATTTCCACTTTAACTACTTGATTTGCTGTTCTTAAGATCAATCCTAGCAGTATTTTACTTCTGAAAGTGAATGGATCATTTCATCTTAATTTTGGCTTTTTTTTTTTTCAAATGCAAAGTATTCTGAAATATTCTCCAGGCATCACAATCATTTCTACTCCTGACCATTTACTCTTCTGGGAGAATCTCTAATCACAGTCATAATCCTCTAATCTCAAATCATAACCATGTGACATTGTTTCCTTAAAGCCATGGGATAGACAACTGTTCTGAAGCACTTCTAGACAGGTTGTGGTCGCTGAAGTCCTTTTATGAAAGCGTGTGTGGAATCAATTCAATAGAAACTGAGATATAATGAGCACTGGCAATTGATAGTGAAGACTGGGCCTGCCATGCCATTTAGACTTGAAAACTGGGAACACTATTTGAATTCACGTGTCTGCAAGGCAGGTAGGGAGAAGAAACCGGTGGGCATGAGATAAAGGAAAGTAGAGGTGCAGGAGATGGTCTGGACTCTGAGATAACATATGAGCGAGGCACTCAGTCCTTGATGTTTCATTCTAGTCCAAATGAGACTGCGGAATGTATAATCTCATTCTCATCCATGAGATTGCCCTTGATAGCCTTAAAATAGGTGTTCCTCTCCTATGACTTTATCGTTTTACAACTACATGTCCCAAAAACACATACTTCCTGTCTAAGACCACTAGTTTTATTCTAGTATAGATTCTCTCCTTTATCATGGGTAGTAGAACTCCAATTCTTAACCAGCTCACTAGACTTGGTATATAGATTGAATTTCCCATTTTTCCCTTGTAGCTAGAAGTGGTGAGGGGACCGAAGTGACAAAACAAGAATTTTTTCCAAAATAGATAACCATACTACAAATAGTAAATTCCAGGAAATTAACATTGTTACAATTCTGTTATCTAATCCATAGACCTTATTTGGATTTTGCCAGTTGTCCCAGTAATATGCTTTATAATCAAAGAAAATCCTGAAAGATGTATTAGGTTGTCTGTCTTTTTAGTCTCCTTAAGTCTGAAACAGTTGTTCCTCAGTCTTTCCTTGATTTTGATGACTTGAAATTTTTGGAGGACAGGCTGATATTTCGTAGAATGTCCTTCCATTTGGGTTCGCTTGAGGCCCCACAATGAGAATCAGGTTGGGGCAGCAATAACATAAAAGAGGTGTTGCATTCTCCCCAGTGCATCACATAAGGAGGCAGAGGATTTGATTTGTTCCATTACTGGACTTTGACCACTTGGTGAAGGAGGTGTCTGCCAGGTTTCTCCATTACATAGTTACTTTTTTCCCACTTTTATTGTTGTAGAGCTACTGTTATTAGGGAATTGTCTGTGCAGCTGTTCCTTGTTTGATGACCAACAGATAAAGACAGAATCATGCAAAGATCATTTGCTCTTCCATCATTTTGATGAGCTGGCTAAGTGATCATTTCAAGGTCTTGACAACTTTATTAAACAGTCATTTTTGAACTCTGTGTTGACAGTAATGAAACAAGCAAGGGGCCAAAAGACCTTTGCTAAACAGCTCTTTCTTTATACAAAATCTAATGGTGTATTCAGGAAAGGCAATATAAATGCATAGAAACAGAAGAAAAGCAATGATGAAAGGAAGCCCCAGTAAACCAGATGAACCAAATTACTAATATGGACTGTACCTTTTTTAAAATTATATTTAAAGTTCTGGGGTACATGTGCAGAATGTGCAGGTTTGTTACATAGGTATAGCGGTTTGCTGCATCCATCACCCCATCATCTACATTAGGTATTTCTCCTAATTCTATCCCTTCCCTAGCTCCCAACCACCCCCAACAGGCCCCAGTGTGTGATGTTCCCCTCCCTGTGTCAATGTGTTCTCATTGTTCAACACCCACTTATGAGTGAGAACATGCGCTGTTTGGTTTTCCATTCTTGTGTCAGTTTGCTGAGAATGATGGTTTCCAGCTTCATTGATGCCCCTGCAAAGAACATGAATTCATCCTTTTTAATGGCTGCATAGTATTCCATGGTGTATATGTGCCACATTTTCTTTTCTTTTCTTTTTTTTTTTATTATACTTTAAGTTCTGGGATACACATGCAGATCATGTAGGATTGTTACATAGGTATACACATGCCATGGTGGTTTGCTGCCTCCATTCCCCCATCATCTACATTAGGTATTTCTCCTAATGTTATCCCTCCTCAATCCCCCCACCTTCTGCTATCCCTCCCCTAGCTCCCCACCCCCCATCAAGCCCCAGTGTGTGATGTTCCCCTCCCTGTGTCCATGTGTTCTCATTGTTTAACACCCACTTACGAGTGAGAACATGTAGTGTTTGGTTTTCTGTTCTTGTGTCAGTTTGCTGAGAGTAATGGTTTCCAGATTCATCCATGTACCTGCGAAGGACATGAAAGCTTTTTTATGGCTGCATAGTATTCCATGGTGTATATGTGCCACATTTTCTTTATCCAGTCTATCATTGATAGGCATTTGGGTTGGTTCCAAGTCATTGCTATTGTAAACAGTGCTACAATGAGCATAGGTGTGCATATGTCTTTATAATAGAACCGTTTATAATCCTTTGGGTATATATCTAGTAATGGGATTGCTAGGTCAAATGGAAGTTCTATTTCTAGTTTCTTGAGGAATCACCATACTGTCTTCCACAATGGTTGAACTAATTTACACTCACACCAACAATGTAAAAGCATTTCTATTTCTCCACATCCTCTCCAGCATCTGCTGTCTCCAGATTTTTTTAATGATCACCATTCTAACTGGCATGAGATGATATCTCAGTGGTGTCACATTTTCTTTATCCAGTCCATCATTGATGGGCACTTGGGTTGATTCCATGTCTTTGCTATTGTGAACAGTGCCACAATGAACATATATGTGTATGCCACTTCTTTACCTTACAGTGTCTTTTAACCATCAGTGGGGTTCTTGATGGGAGTTTCCCTGAAGTACAAGTAGTTGTGGAAATACTTGAGGACTAATATCATGCCCAGTAATGAATTATTACATTTTAAACTCTGTCTCTTTCAGGTTTAAGATCATGAGGTGTGAGGTCTTTTGAGGGTGAAATAACTCATATTAATCCACCTCTTGACTCCTAAAAAAATAAGTAACTCTTGAGATTAAAATGGGGAGAGTCCACGTAAGAAGCAGTACCAGGAAGGTAATTTTGTTTTTAAAGTCTTTATCTAAGTTGCAATTGAGATAGAAGCAAATGAGAATTATCACCCTATTTCTAATACAGCACCTGTAACTCTTGTGGTGAAGCTTGAGGTGAAATGATGAAATCCATGCAGTGGGTCTGTTTAACAGACTTCCTCTAGCATTGACATTCACAGCGCCTTTCAGTCTGCAGCATATTTAGCGCATTTGATAGTTTGAAGATGATGAAAGATTAAAAGTTAAGTAAAAATTCCCAGTTCACAAATTTCATAAACCTAATGGAAGCAACTTCAAAGAATGCCTCAGAAGCAATAGGGTGCAAACTGTGTGTCACAACAAGTGGACAAGAACTGTGATTGCAAAGTCTACTTTGCATTAGAATAAGGTGGTTTTGGAGTGATTTTGAGGCTGTATCTCAAAACGATGAGATTTTCTTTATACAGTCTATCACTGATGGGCATTTGGGTTGGTTCCACGTCTTTGCTATCGTGAACAGTGCTGCAATAAACATACATGTGCATGCCAATTCTTTACTTTACAGTGTCTTTTAACCATCAGTGATGTATCTCAAAATGATGAGATACATTCTCAAATGGTGAGTTTGTGGTGAATGTATCCACCACAATCACACACTTATTTCCCTGGAATGATCTTGCAAGATCAATATAGAATTTTGAATGGTATCTTTCAAAAGGTATGCTAAGTTGGCCAATGTGTACTTCATTTTTTTACAGTCTTTTTAACATCAGAGCCATGTTAAAGAATGATTACATTCACTTCTTACAATTACTTGATGCAAAATGTACCAAAGAATAAGTGGGCAAGGATAACTATAATCATTTTAAAAGACAAGAACAATGAGAGATAACTGCTCTGATATAGATAGACATACATATATCTATACATATTCATTCTACAGTAATTGAACATAGATGGTGCCATGGGAATATGCCAATAGATCAATGGAAAAGATTATCAGATAGAGCCACAGCCACGTGTCTGTATGGAAATTTGGTGTATGAGAATTTTGGCATTTAAAATCAGCAGAGAAAAAAGAAATATTCAACAAACTATGTTGAGACTTGGCAATACATCTGAAGGAAAACATTAAATTTTCTCTTTATTTTATTGTAACATAAATTTCAGATGCAAAATCGACAAGCCGAACAAAATTTATAAAATATAAGGGGAATTTTTGTAATTGAGGAAGGTCTTTAGAAAATACAAGGGACTTACAGATTTTGAGCTTGTAAAGTTATTGTTTTCTCTATTAAAAAGACACTGAAAAATTAAATGACCAAATGTAATTATATAAAAATATTTGCAGCACTGGGCCACGCGGAGGGCAGCAGTGTGACCAGGAAACATGCTAAGCTGGGGCAGGAAATGCTCAAGGAGGAGGAGACGCTGCTGCTGTTGAAGGCAGCCCTGCGTGACCAGCTGAACTGCGTCAAGGTTGAAGCATTGGCCCTTCAATCAATGAGTGATTCTAGAAGAGGGGATGAGATGCTGTCTTCTCCAACTGCGCCTGAACAGTCATATGTCATGTTGGTACATGTAGACAATGAAGCATTTGTCAACCCAGCTACACTGGAGTGAAGCAGAGAGTCCTGGGACAGAATAAGAGAAGGAAGAAGAAGAGGAATCAGATTCCTAAAGGAGGGGAAAAGCCAGGGTTCATTATACAAATTAAATTTCTAAGTCTCGGGCTCTTTTTCCTCAAAGAAATCATCTTGCTATGGGCCCTAGGGCCTGCCTGAAGAGAGAGGAAGAACTACAGGAGGACGTGTAGCCACAAAAATGGCTCCATCAATAACTCAATCTTCAGAATGTTATGACATACAGAAAATCAAAGATGCTGTGTCTTAGCATTGAGTAATATGGGTGGTGCTATGTCTGTAATCTGGTCAGACTCAGTAACTGTGTTCAAAACAAAATTTCCTCTGGAATACTATTGAGTAAGTCTAGCATTTGCAAAAAGGGCAGAGTTTAAATATGAGCCAGTCTTTCCAGTCAACAACACCTCTTATAAGAAAGCCAACTAGTGGCTGTTTGCATGCTGTTTAATCCACGTGAGCAGTTAGGCCACAGTCTAGGACAGAAAGATGACAAGGGGAAGGACTGAGGGCTATCTGAGAGCAAAAGCTGTTGCTACCTCTCAGAGGTATTGAGCCACACTGCATGCTACAGACTGCTTTTTGGGGCTGTTATCTCACTTAAAACATCACTGGTAAAATGTTCTTAGAAATAAATTATAGATAAATAGCCATCAGGGAGTTTGCTGGTTTCTAGAGAGCGACAGAGAAAAGAAGCAGCTCCGCGCAGGCGTGGTGGCTCACATCTGTAATCCCAGCACTTTGGGAGGCTGAGGCAGGTGGATCACTTGGGGTCAGGAGCTCAAAACCAGCCTGGCCAACATGGTGAAACCCCATCTCTACCAAAAATACAAAAATTAGTTAGGTGTGGTGGCATGTGCCTGTAATCCCAGCTACTTAGGAGGCTGAAAGAGGAGAACTGCTTGAACTCAGGAGGTGGAGGTAGCAGTGAACTGAGATTGTACCAATGCACTCCAGCCTGGGCAACACAGCAAGACTCCATCTCAAAAAAAAAAGAAACAATTTCTCCCCTGATGAAAAGATACAATAAGATGGTTTGAAATTCATTTCTGGCCCTTAGAGAAAAAGAGTGCCATACTTGGAAAATCAGGTTTTTAAAACAGAGATGACAGCTACAGAATAAGAGTTGTTGATACTTGGGATCTTTGGATCTGAAGTAGAGATTCATGTCTGTATTCTGTCCATTTTCCACTGACTATACATACAGTGAAATAAATAGTCGCTTAATTTTATAAAATTAATTTTCCTTGCCCAAATGACAGTGAAAGCCAAACAAAATATGAAGAACCTTCTGAAGCAGAACTTATGTAATGGTTCCCACAGAAATATGGATATCGTTTTTTGTTAGTCAACATTTCATTAAAGTTATGCTGAGCTACTCTTAGAAAAAATAGCCAAAAAAAAAATTTCAGCATATGTAACAGTTAAGGAATTAATAACTGCAATATGTAAAGAGTAACAGAGTAACACTAGTTAATTAGTAAAAACAAATGACCAATAATACATGGACAAAGAATAAGAAATTCATGGCCAGGCACCGTGGCTCATGCCTGTAATCCCAGCACTTTGGGAGGCTAAGGCAGGCAGATCACCTGAGGTCAGGAGTTTGAGACTAGCCTGACCAACATGGAGAAACCCCACCTCTCCTAAAAATACAAAATTACTTGGGCGTGGTGGCACATGCCTGTATTCTCAGCTATTCAGGAGGCTGAGGCAGGGGAATCACTTGAACCTGGGAGGCAGATGTTGCAGTGAGCCGAGATCGCGCCACCGCACTCCAACCTGGGCAACAAGAATGAAACTCCATCTCAAAAAAGAAAAAGAAAGAAGAAAAAGAAAGAAAGAGAAAGAAAGAAAGAAAAAAGAAAGAAAGAAATAAAGAAGAAGAAGAAGGAAGGAAGGAAGGAAAGAAAGAAGAAAGAAAAAGAAAGAAAAAGAAAGAAAGGAAGGAAGAAAGAAAAAGAAAGAAGGAAAGAAAGAAAAAAATTCATAGAAGAAATACAGTTATCGGCTGGGAGTTGTGGCTCACAACTGTAATCCCAGCACTTTGGGAGGCTGAGGCAGGCGGTTCATCTGAGGTCAGGAGTTTAAGACCAGCGTGGCCAACACTGTAAAACCCCGTCTCTACTAAAAAATACAAAAATTAGCTGGCCGTGGTGGTGAATGCCTGTAATCCCAGCTACTCAGGAGGCTGAGGCAGGAGAATCATTTGAACCAGGGACCCAGAGGTTGCAGTGAGCCGAGATCGAGCCACTGCACTCCAGCCTAGGCAACAGAGTGGAACTCTGTTTCAAAAAAAACAAACAAATAAAGAAATGCAGTTATCTAATTAAACACATTAACATTTGCTTAGCTTCACTAGTGGCAAGGGGAATTATAACAATGAGATATGATTTTTATAAAAATGGATATGATTTAAAATCAATTTTGTCTGATAGTATGTTCTGATAGAACTGTGGGAAAACCAGCATTCTCAAACATGCTTATTGGTACATAAACCAATGTGACTATCTTCATGGGCATTTTGGCAACATCTGTTAAGGTGAGAAATATGCCTTCTCTATGACCTTGCACTTTGTCTTCTTGGTATCTGTCTCAGAAAAAAAATAGCCTTATGAGGTAACTTTAAGGACATAGTGCAGCCGCTAGCACATACTTAGACACGGAAGCAAACCTCTGCTTTGGGCCTTAGTGTCTATGCCTGCAAACAAAAGGGGTTTGATTATGTGATCTGTAAAGTTTTCTTTCGTTCTAAATATTGTGCCTCTTTTACATGAAATTCAGTAATGAGTGGATGAAAATGTTTTAAGTGATCTTCTCCTATTGCAAGTTCAGTGATTTAATTTTTACCATTTTCTAGAGTAGTGATTCCTAGAGGTTAAATTCCTTTCTGTGGAGATTCTGCATTCTTCCTTGCACTGATGAATAGAAACTTCTCTAAAAAGAAGCAAAACAACTTCCAGCCAAATTATGGGTCAATTACAATTCTTGAAACCAACCAAAAAGCGCTTATAAACTGACTTGTGAGCAGCTGTTGTCCAAAGTAACATTACTGTTTATTGAAACCATGCAACAGGAGAAAACCTGAGCCTAACATCTAGTTACATGTATCTATTTTAGAGATCAACTGTAAATATTGATTTGGCTTGAGTATCTTGCATTGGGCTCTTAAAATATGTTACCCAAGACCTTTAAGTACTATGAATAATAAAAACTTCAGAGTCCTAGCTCAAGATGATCCTTCTCTTGCAAAATTACTTTATCCTGAAATCTCCCAGCAGAGCACTGGTGGAACTGTCTAGAGCTCAAGCTGGAGTTGGCTATGTCTGAGCTGTTCTGCAGCCAACCCAGAATGCAGATTTCTTTTTTTGTCTGCTGGATCTACTCCCTATAGTCCTTCACCCTGTGTTACAGAGACCAACTTTGTTAAAAGCTACTCTTCTGTGTTCTATGATTTATGTAATATAAATAATGTAGTTTCATTGATCAAAGACTTTTCTTGGAGATCAAATTTGGTTCAGCCAAGAAGTGTAAGTCATTTAAGTGCAATGTCATATGAAATCCCCTAAATGATTATGAGGCTTATAGAGTTTCAATAACAACCTGAAGACTGATAAAATTGTAGATACCTATGCTTTCAGAATCTCACAAATTCATTAACTCCCTTAGTTTTGGAAAACAGAAGAGCTATGAAAGAATTTTATTTATTTATTTATTTATTTTTTAAAGAAATATCTATAAACTAAAGATCTCTGAGGGAATGTGTTCTTTTTCTGGGTCCACGAGGGGGTGTAGTTTCTAGAGCAAGAACTTCCCAGTGCCATATTTTCTCCCCCTCCCATCTCTCTCCATCTGGGAGAGTTAACATTTTTTGTTTCAATTTCGTGGGTGCAGGAAGAAACGAAGAGTCAATCACTCCAGCAGAAGTTCTAAGGAACTCCTTTCATTGGCCCAGGGTTGTAGAGAAGGTGGAGGTTCCTCCCAGGTTAAAAGTCCTCTTCTTCCACATGTCTTTGGACTCCATGTTTGGGTCCCCTTCCATGAACATTCCCTTCATGGAAGCCATCTTTCTCTCTCCTGGATTTCCCCTCTGGAGTCCCCTTCCACACTCTCATGGAAGCCTGTCTTCCCCTCCTAAACTCCATCTCTCTCTATTCCCTTCCACTCAGTGTGGAAGCTGCTTTCCTCTCCTGGATTCCATCTTTCTGGATTCTCTCACTCAGTGTGAGAGTTAGCTCTCTCTCCTTCTCCTGTTTCTCTCTCTCTTTAAATAAATCACTTTCTACAAACACTTTTGAGTCCGGCATTTACTGTGCACTGCACCGTGGTCCCCTCTCTCATTCTTGAGAGTGCAGGAGACCAAGAACCTGGAGAAACGTCATCTTAGGGGAGCTGAGGGCACCCTGAACCCCTGAACCCCAATATAACATGAACATCTGCTCAGGTCCCTCTATTTGGTTTACTTTGAGATGAAATAATATTTTTTCAGGTAATACATTCAAAAGAACTGGCTGATTAGTATCAGATTTTTCATGTGCTCCGAAGAAGCCATTTCAAATGCAGGGTTTAGAATTTCACTTCTTGTAATGGGAGTAAACTTAGTTAAGTGAACTAACTGCTAAAACAAGCAAACATGCAAATCAACACTATCTGGAGAAACATAACAAAATTCATGGTGCCTACGAAATATTATTCGTGATGTGCAGGACGCAATGCAGGATTACCACACATACAAAGAAACAGTCAAACACGGCCCATGTTCCAGAGAAAAGAAATTAATGGCGACCAACTCCGTGATGACTTGGATATTAAAGTTACTAGAGAATTATTTTAAAGCAGTTATTATAAACATGCTCAATAAGATAAAAGACTGTTTTAGTCATAATGAAAGAACACATAGGAAATCTAACATAGGAACATATGGAAAATCTTAATAGGGAAAATGAAGTATAAAAAAGAAATTAATGGAAATTCTAGGACAAAAATAAATAAAATTTCAAGTAGTAAATTCACTGGTGGGCTTAACAGCAGATTAGAGATAACATAAGAAAAAGAAAACCAGGAACAGATTAATAGAAATCATTCAATCTGAAGAACAGAAACAAAAAGATTAGGAGGAAAATGAACAGACTTTAATGGAACATTATCCAGAGTCATAACATATATTTAATTAAGATCTTAATGTGAAAGGAGAGAGAGAATGGGGCAGAAAAAATATTTAGAGAACTAGAGGCTGCAAATTTTCCAAGTCTGGCACAAAACAAAAATTGTTTAACTATGTTTCCTACTGAAGACCATATTCACTTACTTACTAAGATAACTAAAACCTGGATGGTAACTCCAACTTGCCAGGCCAGCCTTCTTTATAGAAAGAAAATATGTTTTTCTGATTGCCTAATGGTATGTTATTTGGATAGCAAGGCAACAGGCAAAATATGAGTAATCTTTCAAAATGCATGATTTGGTGAAATAAAGAATATCTAAATTAGATATTAGTAAACAATTAGAAAAACCTAAAGTCAAAAAGAAAACAAATGAAACCGAAACCTTAACAATTGCAATAACAGCAGGAAATGAATAGTACTGAACCATAATCTGTAAGATATCTCACAATTGACTAGTTTAAATTTCAAATTATCAAAGAACCACATTACAGGGGAATGAAGCCAACTGGGAGAGTTTGATCTGTTGGTGAACTATAGTGGTATTAGTCTGTTGTCCTGCTGCTATGAAGAAATACCCAAGACTGGGTAATTTATAAAGAAAAGAGATTTAATTGAGTCACAGTTCTGCATGGCTGCGGAGGCCTCAGGAAACTCACAATCATGGTGGAAGGCACCTCTTCATGGGGTGACAGGAAAGAGAATGAGAGACAGCAGGGGAAACATTAGACACTTATAAAACCATCAGACCTCGTGAGAGCTCACTCACCATCACAAGAACAGCATGGGGGAACTGCCCCCATAATTCAGTTACCTCTCACCAGGTGCCTCCCACAACACGTGGGGATTATGGGGATTGCAATTCAAGATGAGACTTGGGTGGGGACACAGCCAAACCAAATCAGTGAGAATTTTAGAGATAGAAGAGACTGTTAGAAATCAACAAAGTAAGTGAGGATACTGAGGCCAGGGAGAGCTTAAAAGCCAAATATGCCAATTCTCTTTCCCATTTATGTAGATCTGGGAAAGTTAGTGAATCTTTCCTCACTTGGGAAACAAGCTTTTAAGAAAGTTATATGAGGAATTTGGGCACCTCACACAGTATTTGGCCCAAATGTCCTCAAAGTTAGTGCCTGTCCCTAGTGATTTAACCAAGGCCACCTATTTCTCTGAAAGTAGCTGTACCTTCACTTGGTCTTGACTCTGTCATTCAGTGCTCTTCCTCTCCACATACTTGCCATTAAAGTTTCCTTCATTTCTTTGTTCCTGGGGTCTGTGAACATACTGTTCCCAGAGAACTCAAATCAGGCACTACTTCCTTTTCTTTGTAACCCAGAAGTGGATCCCTGAAGAAGACATTCATTCCAGCCTGAGGCTCCATCCTAATTATAATATTACTCTAAATATAACATCCATTATAATGTCTCCCCTAATTATTTGAAAAGGAGGTTGTGAGGGTAAGGGAGGCATAAAATGGGAGTTAGATCAGGCAGGTGAAAAGAGCACTGGAGAACCTCTGGTGTTACCCTTACTAGCTGTGTGACCTGTCAGAGCCCTTCATCTTTCTAAGCCTGGGTTTTTTCATCTAAAAGAAATTTGGATAGGGCTATTTCTCTCACAGAATTCTTATAGAAGACAGATGAAATCATGCGTATAAAAGGGATCTGTAGATGATAAAATGTTATATAAATGTGAGTTTGCCTTGTTTATAGAATTTCTTGGAAGAGTTAACAGCACAAATCAAATTATGATCATTGTTGAAACTCAATTTCTTTGCAGTGCACTGCTTTCATCTGAGTGCTCTCCGCATCTGTGGTTTATGTAATGATAAATTTTATATGTGGTGCCAGATGTTCCTTTGTCCCCAAGTTCTGGAAAGCATGTCAGAAAATGTCAAAGGTGGCCATTGGAAGGCACTCAGGGTAACCTCGGAAAGTTCTTGGTATCTAAGACTTACGGCAAAGAGGGCAGACGGTTTTAACTATTTGGTGCTTCATGTATAAGTGAATTGATGTTTAAGCCAATGTGCTTGTTTACAAAAATCTATTTATTTATTTACATTAAATAAATAAATATTTATTTACAAAAATCTCTTTATTATTTACAATAATCTATTCTAATTCCTCAGTTTATATATAAGACTTTCCAAATGAATATTAAAAGTTCTTAAATAAAAATGATTTAAACTCACATCTACAAGAATAACATGTGATTTTTAATTCAATTAAGATTTTTTCTCTACTGTCTTTCTTCTCTCTTAAAAAGTATAGTTGAATGGAGAACAAGCTAATTTTCTTATTTGTTTGCAAAGTAGAGATGAGGGTCTGTCTTATTATATTTTTATAAGTAGTCTAGTTTCCAAAGGAGAAGCAAAAAAAAAAAAAGTTGAAGGCTAAGAATAGACATATGACATTGCTCCTACCATTACTGAGAAATTAAAAGAAACATCTTTTAATTTGCGGGGAAAAAAACTCATTTCTGGCAGAACTCAAATTATATCATGACAGAAAGAGATAAACTCTAAATTGACACTTATTATCTCCCTCAGTTTATTTTGTTTTAAGTTATATGTGTTCTTCATTTATTTTGCCATTTTCAGATGAATTTCAAATCTGTCACTTTCCTTTACTGATGTATATAAAATAAGCCCTCTGAGATTCTAAATCAAGTGGACATATTGCAGGTGAATCACTCTTAGGGCTTCTACCATGGCATGCAGAGTGGGCGCAGAGGAAAGATAAGCAGAAACAAATATTTCAAGTACAATGAAATGGAAATTTCGAATTTCTATTTGATTATATAAAACATCAACTCCAAGTGGCTGGAACAATAGAAAATGTGTTGGCTCGCACAGCTGGAGGGTTGGCTTCCGTGCTGACTTAATCTTGTGGTTCTGGATGTATGATTCTAGATGTGGGTCTTTGGACTCAGCATTTCTCCACACATTGGCTTCACCTCTAGAGTGGTAGAGAGATAATATTAACATTTCATATTTTGCATTTTGCACCCAGCCAGGTTCAAAGAAACAGAAAAATAAGAATGAACTTTTGCAGAACCCCTGATCTTAGAGTCCCTAACTTGAGTCCCATGCCCATTTATGAACTGCTAACCAGCAAAGGAACTTGATTACCTGTAGGCAAATGGCTGTCATTAGAAAGATACTAAGGGGGAAAGCAATAGTGTCCCCGGTAGGTGTTGTGAAGAAATGACAGCAAAGCCCTTCAGGAATTCAGAAAGGAAAGAATAGCTGCTCATCACTATACTAATGTCAGATCTTCAAAAGCTTTTAGAGATAATCTATTCTAATTCCTCAATTTGTAGAAAAGGAACTCAAGACAACAAATAAATTGTTTCCCAAGTTGCACAGCTGAAGGTGGCACAGCTATGATTCTGACTTAAGTATTATTTTAAATACATTGTGCTTTCAACACCAGGCTGTTTTTTCTTCATTCTGACTAATAAAAACAAAACTAAGGCACAAAACTCTAATTGCTTTTTCATTGCTTTGGGATCCCAGCAGCTGGTGGGTACCGTAACTTGCAAAGGAGAAAGGTAAATGCAGTTTATGTAATATATACCCTTTAGTTTATTCTGAGGCTATAGATTACCTTTCAACATCCTGGTCTTGTGTAGTTGTTTTGTTCCTTATCAATAAAATTTTAAAAGGGCATCCAATGTTCTGAAAAAGAACTATAGTACTTGGGGAGCAAAACTGTATTAATGTGTGATGACTGTTTTTTCCTAGCATAACTTTCTGTGTCTTATCGAACCAGGTTTTATTGTGGGTGGATTATTTGGCTTTCATTGTTTAGTTGTGCAAAACTGTACAATTATTAGAAAGAAGTTTCTGTTTTGAAGCTTGTGCTTAGTGGGCTATTTAATTGTGTAATGTTTGTAGCAGATCCCAGGACAACACTTATTGTAGTGACCAATCTACATTTAGAAAGGTTTATACTTAATTATTTCCAAAACAGCTGCATACAGTTTAGTGTTCCTTTTTCGGGTCCATGTCCCTGAAACAATTTTCTGGGATGAAGAGATTCCAGTAGGAAGCCTCACTGGTATTCTGTTTCAGGCCAGCAACTCAGTCTTTAAGGTAAATCTTTAAAGTCCAATTCCTAATGTAAAAAATCAGTCACTGGGTGGGCAGACCAAGCACTTTCATCTGGCCTGTGACTGCAGGTCTCTTCCATTGTGATCTGTGTACGTGAGATTTTAGTGTTTTCACACGAAGACATACGTAAAGCTTTCAGTATCTTTTGGAGACACAGTCCCATTGACTCTGTTTCTCAAATTCTCAATAAGAGGCTTTTGTTTTCGTGGGAAAACAATTCTAATGTTTTAATAAAGTATCCAGCTTGTGTATGTATTAAACCATCGGATCTAAACATTCCTTTCTTATCTCCTTAGTGGTTTTCCAATGAGTAATGTACCATTTCTAAATATTTGATGAAGGCGATAAAGTGGATTAGTCCTCTACCCTTCAGTGACTTGTGGATTTACTCCCAGCTGGAAGCATTTCTGCTCTAGGAATATCAAAATCAGTGACCTTTTGGATGTCAATTTGTTTCTCCATCTGTCCTACAGTGGAGATGTGAGAAATTGGGCTGATGCTACTGAGCTATGCTTCGTCTCCTTTTAGGTGTTGATATGTTGATTCCCATAAATTGAGCTTCTTTGACAAATTTTTTTATATGCTGTCTCTCTTCACTAGAGTGAAGATAGCTCACAAGTGAAGAAAGTAATAATAAACCTTAAGATTTGTGGCTCATTTTCTGCCCCCCTTTTCTAGTATATAGTTTCTCATAGTAACTTCAATATTCCAGTTCTTTTCCCAACCCAAATGAAATTATCTATGTTTTTCTAGCTGAGTAATGTTAATTCAGGTACAATGCTACACACTGGAAAAAGAATAATGTTATAGGAAAATGCGTTTCATTTTCTGAACTCTTGTCAGCTTTGTCAGCTCTGTCAGTTTACCAGTATAGCCCGTTTTAAAATCAATCTATGAAATAATATTTTATACTTGTCAATAATCAAATTAGAGCTTGAAGGGAACAGATGCAGTCTTAATAGCTTTCAGAGTCATGTCACCTGTTTAAATTAAAGGGAGCTTTAACCAAGTAGGTGGGTTGTTAACTTGAGGCATCGCTATAAATCCTAATTTTATGTAATTGTTTTTGAGCCTTTTATTTTTGTGTGGGTAGTTCGGAAGAATGGCTGTTAGTCTATCTGCATATGGTCTATGTTGTCTGCATATTATCCTTTCCTAACGTAAATCTAATTTTATTTTATTTTTTATATATGTATTTTATTGCATTTTAGCTTCTGGGGTACATGTGAAGAACATGCAGGATTGTTGCATAGGTACATACATGGCAATGTGGTTTGCTGCCTCCATCCCCATCACCTATATCTGACATTTCTCCCCATGTTATCCCTCCCCAGCTCCCTATCCTCCACTGTTCCTCCCCTAGTCCCCCCGACAGACCTCAGTGTGTGATGCTCTCCTCCCTGTGTCCATGTGTTCTCATTGTTCAACACCCACTTATGAGTGAGAACATGTGATATTTGATTTTCTGTTTTTGTGTCAGTTTGCTGAGAATCATAGTTTTCAGGTTCATCTATGTCCCTACAAAGGACATGAATTCATCGTTTTTTATGGCTGCATAGTATTCCATGGTGTATATGTACCACATTTTCCCTGTCCAGTCTATCATCAATGAGCATTTGGGTTGGTTCCAAGTCTTTGCTATTGTAAACAGTGCTGCAATGAACATACATGTGCATGTGTCTTTATAATAGAATGATTTATAATCCTTTGGATATATATCCAGTAATGGGATTGCTGTGTCAAATGGAATTTCTATTTCTAGGTCCTTGAGGAATCATCACACTGTCTTCCACAATGGTTGAACTAATTTACACTCCCAACAGTGTAAAAGTGTACCTATTTCTCCACAACCTCTCCAGCATCTGTAGTCTCCAGATTTTTCAATGATTGCCATTCTAACTTGCATGAGATGGTATCTCAATGTGGTTTTGATTTGCATTTCTTTAATGACCAGTGATGATGAGCATTTTTTCATATGTTTGTTGGCCTCATAAATGTCTTCTTTTGAAAAGTGTCTGTTCATGTCCTTCGCCCACTTTCGAATGGATTTGTTTGTTTTTTCTTGTAAATCTGTTTCAGTTCTTTGTAGATTCTGGATATTAGCCCTTTGTCTGATGGGTAGATTGCAAATATTTTTTCCCATTCTGTTGGTTGCCAGTTCACTCTAATGACTGTTTCTTTTGCTGTACAGAAGCTCTGGAGTTTAATTAGATCCCATTTGTCTATTTTGGCTTTTGGTGTTTTAGTCATTTTAAGAAAATGCATCTTTCTAGCATTTCTAAACTGAGATTTTTTTGGGTGCTATGATGTCTTATCTGCTTAACATACTTGACATTGTTTTATTATTGGTGATGACACAAAGAGAAACATGAGTGACTGGAAATAAGACCTCTGCACTATCCTGCATGTATGAGCAGCTCTAACTCAATAAAGACTGTGACCATGATGAGCGACTATTTGAGGCTCTGGTGAATATGCGTCTGCATGGATTTAGGCATCCTATATGCATGAATGTTCCTTCCATCTTTTTAAAGGACAATGCCAAATTTATTCCTTGATATTTTATTGTTTTGGTGTTTTATTAGTTACAATTAGGTTTGGTTACAAGTGATTAAAAAACAAAAATAACAATGCTTCTTAAAAACTGATCAAGTGTTTATTTAACTCTCACTTAAGAGGCTGAGGAGGTGATCCAGGCATGGAATGAACTCAGGCTCCTTCCGACTGGCTGCATTATACACCATCCTTAAGGCTTTTCCGGTGTGATCCATGTGGCTGTTTTAGTCCCAGCTGTCATGTTCACGTTCTAGCTAGCAGAAAGGAAAATAAGGCAAGAACGGGTACATCCTCACCTTTTAAGGCCTCATGCCAGAAATTTCACCACACGCATATCTCAATTTATACCCCTTTGTCTACAGTTTAGTCATCTGGCTAACCAGATACATCTTATAACCAGATACATCTTATAACCAGATACAAGAAAAGTTGGAAAGTAGGATTCTTCTTGCAGACAAGTACATAGCTAAATATTGGAGGTTCAATTACTATAGACGAAAAAGAAAATGGATTATTGAGGAGCAGCTAACAATCTCTAATTTCTTTCTCTTTTTTTTTTTTTGGCTTTTTTTTTTTTTTGAGATGGAATTTTGTTCTTGTCACCCAGGATGGAGTGCAGGGGCAAGATCTCAAGTCACTGCAACCTCCACCTCCTGAGTTCAGGTGATTCTCCTGCCTCAGCCTCTTGAGTAGCTGGGATTACAGACACATGCCCTCCCACCCAGCTAATTTTTGTATTTTTTAGTAGAGACAGGGTTTCACCATGTTGGCCAGGCTGGTCTCAAACTCCTGACCTCAGGTAATCCACCCACCTTGGCCTCCCAAAGTGCTGGGATGACAGGTGTGAGCCACCGGACCTGGCAACAATCTCTAACTTCAATACACATAACAGAATCATTATTTCAGTAACTTCATGTTTCATTGTTTGTACAACTATCACAAAGATATTTGTTTTCTGCCCAGAAAAAAAATGCCTATGCCCAAACACACCCAACATGTCTGAATTCAAAGGTAAAAAAGCCCTAGCTTCCAGATGTATTATTTACCTTAATAATATCTATGATTATTATAAATGAAAAATCTTTGCTATGGATTTTTTTAAATGCTAAAATATTTTACATTGCGTGCCTGTGGCCATTTTAGTTTACTCAATTAATTTAATATATGATGGATTTATATGTTAAATTTTTCCATGAGAAATGACCGTAAGTGCAGCAAATAAGCAATTCTGAAAAAAAAAATGAGAAAGGATTGCCCAACGCATGAGCTTCATGTGGAGAATTAATTAGGTGCTCACAGCTCACTAGACCTCCTGGGAGCCACTCCAAGAGGAGTTTCAGAAAGCAAAAGAAATGGGATAAATAAACAGTGGTGAGCCACCTGCAGAATTAGGGAGGTGGCTAAAAGGTTGTGTACCATCAAAGAGCTGGTCAAGAAGCCTGAAGGAAGGCCATCTCTGACGGAAGATAGAAGTTGGCAGCTGACTGCTGTGGCCAGAGAAGCTGCCGACAGATGGTGAGAGCAGAGAGTCATCCTGCAAAGCTTCAACGTGGTGTCTGGGGAACACTGATACGGAGCCTTTTTAAGCGCTTGCCAGAAAAAGAGGTGACCCCACTCAGCTGTTTGGGGCCCACGAGCCTGTAGGATGTTAGCTTTGGCAGCAAAGTCCACGTCTGTAGAATTTCCATTTCCTCAGAGAGCACTCAATTGTCATTCCATAGTAGGTCAAGGGGAAAACTGTGACCCTTGGTCCTTCATGTCTCCCATGCTGCTTTGGTATCTCCATAGAAGGGAGAGCTGTCACCCTGTGAACAGCAAGGCCACCGAGGATTGGGCTTCACTCAGGAGCAACTGAACAAATATCCGCTCCTCCAAGAGAAGCTTCCTCATCGTCAGTCTGAGGGATGAGAGAATAAGTAGAACATAGAAGGGCTCCTGAGGGCTCAGAAAATAAGGAGGAAACTCAAAAGTCACCAGCAAAGTGGACTGAGGCTACAAGCCCATATTCTCAAAAAACGAAGAGGAAAAGATACGAAAAGATAGATGACATCAGGGCGAACTCCAAAATCCAGAAACAATAGAATGAATGTACAAACATCAATGGCCAGACCATATATAAAAACAGAAAACTACAACCCACAGCCTGCAGCAACCTACTCTGGAAACTAGCCCACCTCTGTGTAGCCAGCCAGGAAGCCAGCGTGCTACTTATAAGTCAGACTTGTAGAAAGTAGGTTTTTATCTCTCATAACAACTCAGGAAGCCAAGCAATAACTTCTGTAATCATTGCTCAAAATGGCCAGGACTCGATCAATAAATTACAGCTTCCTTAATTTTTGTTCATCCTTCCAATTTAGGAGCAACCAGAGAAAGCAAAATATGCCCCCTAACCAATCAAATGGGATTCCCACTTCTAGTGAGCCACCTCCAGCTAGCCCATGCCAATAGCCTCCAATCAGTGGACCCTGGAACCTTCCCTCTCCGCCACTCTAAAACTTTCCCACTCCTCTGCCTGCCTTTGGATCTCTGCCAAAATGCAAGTGATGGTGACTGACTGTCTTGCAAGCTCTGAATAAATAGACTTTACTGGTTCTCATTTGGTTGGTGTTCATTTATTTCTGCAGAAACTATGCATCAGCTCTCAGTACAAACATATAATTATTTGTTACCTTATTCTCGTGTCCCATGAAGCCTTCTTCTCTCTTCTCCATCTATCCACATCATACTCCTTCTTCCAAATCCCACTGCCTCCAAAACCCTACCCCAGATAGTGGCAACCAGTCCGACACCTTTGGTCCACAGTGGTTGGTGATCTTTATCACCTCCTGAAGGCCACTGGCATTCTATATCTCTAGAGTGCATTTTGGGGCTTGAATTATTTGTGTTACTGGTTGTCTTACTGTCGAATTCAGATGTGTTTCAACGCCTTCCCACAAAACTCTGAGCATTTACTAAGGTGTTTCTCTCAGCGTGTTACCCAAGAGTAGGGGGGGTCCACCAAGGCAGTGTCAGCACCCCATTGGGATGTTTCAGAAATGCTTATGAATTGGACCCTGCTCCCAACTTACCTGATCGGAAAGCCTCTAGAGGATTGCGGTCCACATTATTATTATTTTTTTTTGAGAAGCACTGCCCTGCAGCCTCTGGCAGGGATCAGTTCATAAGTCCTAGGAAGTATTCAATGAACACTCACAGAACAGAATTGATGACTTCCTTTAAATGAACCACAGCTTCACCACAGCACTGCCTTTTGTTTTCAAGGACTGAACACATGAAACTGAAATTTTTTTTGGCCTGAGAACACAGGTAAAAAACATATTAAAATGCAGCTCCTTCCAACACATTCAGCCATCACACACTTAGACACTTCAAAGAATAGAGATTTTTATGGCCTGTGAAGAGGGAGTTAAGTACTAGCAAATTCTCAGACTAAAAATAGTGCCAAAGAAGCTGCCTGCTAGATGGTAGTTTTGCAGAAAAAAGGAAGCTAATGACTGTGGAGAGGGCTGGTTCCTAACCAGGAGCTGCATCAAAAGCCAGACACTCTTTTTTATGGCTGCATAGTATTCCCTGGTGTATATGTGCCACATTTGCTTTATTTAGTCTATCACTGATGGGCATTTGGGTTGATTCCAAGTCTTTTCTATTGTAAAACTGCTGCAATAAACATATGTATGCATGTAAACACATGGGCACAGGGAGGGGAACATCACACACTGGGACTTGTTGGGAGGTCAGGGGGCTAGGGGAGGGATAGCAGTCTGTGGGGGGATTGGGGAGGGATAATGTTAGGAGAAATACTTAATGTAGATGATGAGAGGATGGATGCAGCAAACCACCATGGCATGTGTATACCTATGTAACAATCCTGCACAATCTGCACATGTACCCCAGAACTTAAAGTATAATTTAAAAAATTAAATTAAATTAAAAAAACAAAGCCAGACACTCAAGTGCATGAAGAAGCTTCAGGTACCTGGGAGGGAAGGGAGTGTGACACAGTCAGGAAATGGAGTAGTGCCGAGTATCGAGGCAAAACTGCTTGCAACAAAGTCGTTTTCTTTCTCCCCAAATATGGCTAAGTATGCACCACCTGGGCTCTGTGAACAGTTGAAACTAACTGGAGAAGTGAAGAATGTAAAATTATGTTGAGGGGGAGTCTCGTATGCGGTTTGTGCAGGGTGTGTAGCTATCATCACCACTGAAAGAAAATTAGCTGCCCTAGTCAGATCCGGGATACTTCTAATAGCTTCGGTTTAAGGAAGTAAGGTCAGATGACTGGGCTTTTTTTTCTTACTATTTTTTTAGAAAACACACAAAGTTGGCCAGAGAAAGGACATCTAAAATTCACTAAAATGATGGCAGCACTGGCCTGGCATGTAGAAACCTGGCAACCCACAACTCTGCAAGCACCATCACTGTCCCATCACTGCGTTTTCTAAGTCACCTGTGGGGTTCTTCGGTAATGGGGGCTGCAAAGAGGTTTGGGGACAGACGGTGAATCACTTGATGGTTTTGCTAAAGCATCCAGAGGTGATCTGAAACAAAGTCCTGGCAGCTGCTGCTAAGTGTGAGAAAAGACAGCCTTTGGGGCCAACAGGCCCCATATCACACACTACTAAATATGTTTCATACAAACAACAGGCTTCATTTTAAACAGGTCTTTCTCCACTGCACAGACTCCATATGCTTCCTAAGAATCAAACTTAAACTAGAAGATAAAGTCTGAGGTTTGGGATTGGCAGTGTTGTGTATGCTATTTCACTGATGTGAAATACTGATAATAAACCCAAAGAAAAACAAGTATATTTAGTCCAAGAATACCTTCATCTCCCTTCTAAAGGCAAAACATGATTAAAATCCCACACAAAGAGGTGAGCCTGCCTGTAGATGGGAAGGCTGGTAAATATATTAATGCCACCTTAAAATCTGAGTCTTATCATTCCTTGGCAATTAGACTGGACAGTATAGAATGAAGAACTAAAAGCCAATTATGGGCCTCTGGGCCATAGATTTCATAAAAAATTAATGCAGAGTGAAATAGAAATCTGAACTACAGCTGGCAAACATGTGCAGGGCTTTGATTGCCAAGGCCCAGCCACAAAGAGCATTTTCCGTTATTATTGCTTGTTTGACTGGGACTTTCTTCTTCTTTTTTTAAAATTTATTTATTTATTATACTTTAAGTTCTGGGATACATGCTGGGACTTTCTTCTGTCATATTTCTTGACTATGCTGGAAGGCATTTTGAAACCAAAGAAGTGATGGGAAGTGAGGGTTGAAATAAAGATGGTAGTTGGTTGTTGTATTTAGAGTAAATGTGAAGTTCTAACCTGCTGTGGGTAACCAAGGTGGTCCAGAGAACATGAGGGAGAGTCCACAGGGCAGAGCCACTGGGAAGCACTCGCAGGATAGAAGAACCAAGGTACAAGGTGTCCAGAACTGATGTTTCCATGTCACTCTTCACTTCACTGAGAATCTTTCGGGCTGACTGTAAATCTTTTGCAGGAAAGGACAACCTCTCTCTTGCTCCCTGCTGAATC
>PVKV010003631.1:0-12500 GCA_004027835.1 Alouatta palliata | reverse complement strand
ATGTCTTAGTGTGGTGGCAACTGCGATGGTGCTTTATAAGTTCCTTTTTAAATGTCATTGTTAAGACTGTGTGAAAATTCTCATGAGGCTTCGAAAAATATGTGAATGGATACAGAGGGCCACTTGCCTTTCCCCACTGCTCACTACTGTGACTAGAACATGACTACAAACTGCCCACCCAGCCTCACTTTCATCGTCTCCCCCAGGACACCTCCTTTGGAGTGGAAAGTTTTACCTGGCTCCTATGGGATCAAGGGCAGTGAAGGAGAAAGGGTCATCCAAAAGATGGACTTGGGTCATTCATGTCAGATGAGCTGACATCTTTGTACAAGGCCCGTTGTTATTTATATCTACTCATCTCCCCTCTGGAATAACATCTATAACCAACAAAATCCAGGTCTTGTTCAGCTGGAAAAAACCAGCAGCATCCAGACATGACTGGTTTTTTTGTTTGTTTGTTTGAGATGTGAAGTTTTGCATGTAAATCAAATAGAGTTTGCCAGAAAATTCATTGCCTGAGCAAATACGGTCTGTTCCTTGGGTGTTGCCAAGTAGGAGAAAGATGGTTTGTCTGGAGAGACTCCAGAGAAAACTGTCAATACCATAGAAATGAAAACTCAAAATTAAAGGATCAAGGTAAGGGGATCCGAAATCCCCCCTCCCATGCATTTTCTGTCTACCCAAAACTCCCAAAGTTTGCCACATATTTCTGACAGACACTGGGATCCCAGAGTGATGTATCTAGGCATTCTTACCCTGCTTCTTGGTGAGGCAATGGGGTGACCCCTTCAGCTGCAGAATAGTGAGAAGGTATGCTCAGGCCCGTGCAGCCAGAGGGAGTCACGTCTCCTTGTCTCCTCGAAGGTCTCAAGCTGAGCTGGTGAGGCCAAGCAAGTAGGGGCAGAACTGGATGACCCTTGTGACATTCTCACTGGAGTCTCCTCATGCTCCAGGCCTATTAACATCTCATGTGAGAGACCGGCCATGCCACGACGAAAGAGCACAGTGTGTTGCAGCAACCCTGAAACTGTTTGCCCAGGGAATCTTTCCTCACTCTTTCCCTGTATGGGTGCAGAAAAGAGTTAACATAGCAAACCTGAAACTGGCCTTAGAAAGCCCTACTTGCAAGATTGGCCCTTGCTTGGCGTCTGAGAACTTGAACTTCAGGAATCTTCCCACTGTTCCCTAACGGACAAGCTAACTATTCAAAAACTGTGGCTCATGTGGAACACCTGCTTCTTTCAGGGAGTCTGGAATTTGGGTATGAGCTAGGCAGAGGGTACCTATGTGACCAGTCGCCCATAAACACCCTGAGCACCAAGCCTCTAGTGAGCATCCCTGGCAGATGACATTACATGAGTGTTGTCACAACTCATTGCCGGTGTGGTAAGCACAGCCCCTGTGCCTTGATTCGGAGAGGACCCTTGGAAGCTTCCGCCTGGTTTCCTCTGGACTTCCCCCAAGTGACTTTTCTCCTCTGATTTGGATTTGTATCTTTTCGTCATGATTTATCTTGTAGTATACATAATATATGTACATTTATATCTGATCATAGCCATGCGGGCAGCCGAGTCTGGTGAGGCCTCCTAATGAACCCATAGAACCTGGGAGTAGTCTTGGGGCCCCCAACACAGGAGTGGTGGAGCTAGCTTTGCAGGTGGTGTTTTCCAGAGTCCTTTGTCAACCGATTCTAGTCCAGTTCAGCAAATGGAAGACAAGGGAGCGAGTGTGGGTGGGAAGAAAGGGACAAGCTAGGATAGTTCTTCCCTCCCTCTTGACCCCAGACAGTGTTTCTTATAATGACTGGATCTCAAGCTCCCACCAGACAGGACCACAGGATTCCAGTGCCTGACGCTCCCTCAGCCCTCCCACTGTGATGACACCAGCTCCTCCCTGCTGCTGCTAATTGTGGAGTTGACTCACCTTCTCCTGTTTGGTTTCTTGTCTCTTCTATCACCTGTGTAACCAATCTCCTGCCTTAAATTCCTTCTTTCAGAAAGACTTAAAGTGGTCTTTGTTTTCCGAAATGAAAACCCCACCTGTTACATTTCTTAAATATTTACATGGTTCCACCTCCATGCCAGGCAGGAGCATTCAAAAATAAAAGAAACAATCCCATCCTTAAGGACCTCAGAGCCTATACACCTGTGGAAATTCCATCCCTAGCACAGTTCAGGATTCATTGTGTGACCAGAAACCTTTGCTCTGATGTCTCAGCCATATAACCATGGGGAGGAAATGTTCTGTAAAATGAATGGGGCTTTCACCATATACTAGGGCTTGGTGCCTGGGACACATTTTTATTGACTTTGTTAAGCACAAGGAAAGCCATTGCATTTACGATGCCATCAGGTTGGTGGTTTGGGGGAGTCAGAAAGCCAATCACTGTGTATGTAAGTTCACACAGCCAATAATTAGTCTTGGGCCAAAAGTGACACTGTGGAGGTGGCTGTGAGGGTGAGAAGTCTGTCCTGAATGCACAACTCAACCCCAAGTCCTGTGGGTATCTGGCATCTGCATAACCTCATCTGAAGGGTACAAGGGTGGCCGCTCATCCTCAAACCCCACATGGGCAAGAGTATCTAGGAATTCTGGACACTCAGATTTAATGTTTGCCAGGACAACTACCAGAATACGATAGTTAGAAATTCGGGGAGGGCTTTGAAAAATACTGAGGAGACCTGAAATTGTATGAATGCTGAGCAGAAGCAGTACTAGACATCTTCTTTAGGGTCTTCCTCTAGCACTCCACAAGGAATGCAGCAAAGATGGCCTTTGGATAGTTAAGTGGTCAGAAGTCTCTCTCCAGGGAACTCTGGCTGGAGTCCCTACCCTTTTGTAGCCAAGTAGGTTTATAACCGAGGAAACAGAAAGTGATCATTGCAGTGTGAGAACTACAGCAAGGCAAACTCCCTGCAAGGCAGGTGGGGAGTCAATGGAGGGCGACTGGGCGGGGAAGAAAGATGGAAGCCAGATGGTGGAAGCTTAGTGACGGAGGGGAGGACAGGAGAAGCAAAAGTGGAAGGCGGGGAGGGGAGACTGGTGTTGGGGGAAGGTTTTCTAAAATGCTAGAGACCTTAAATTGTATGAATGCTGAGGGAAAGAGCAGTGCTGGAGGCAGGGTCTAGCTTGTACAGGGCCTTGTCAGTTTAAGTTTGGAATTTATCCATAAAGCAAAGAGAAGTAGTCATACAAGGGCTTTGTGCAAATTATTTGATTTCAGATTTGAGCCCTGCAGTGCTCACCCTGACTGCACTGTAGAGAATGGACGGGAAAAGAATCCATGGGTACCTTCAAAGGCTGCTTAAGAGGTAGGGTAGAAAATGTTTGCTCAAGGATGGGATTTGATGATTGAGGGAGAGAAACAAAGAGGCCTCAAGAATGATGCGCATGTGACTGGTGTGCCACCTGCCTGCAAGGTGGTGGGATTCGTTGAGGTAGAGAACTCCTGAGACGCACCAGGTTTTCAGGGAAAGTGACATGTCTCAGGTTAGACATGATGAGTACGGGTTGTCACCGGGATATGACAAGTGAGGGAAGCCAGTAGGCACTTAGATAAGGAATCTACGGTTCTGGAAAAGATCCTGGCTAGGGACACAGATTTGGGAGGTGTCGGGGTATTAATGAAACTTTAAAACAATGAGAGTTGCTGAGACAATCAAGGAATATTGCGCTGCATTGGAGGAAACCACAGAGTGTTCAATGCCAAGGAGACCTAGGAAAAATGCCTTCAAAGAGAGACTTCAATGCTTCCAAAACGTTAGGTGAATAAGAACTGAATCCTGTCTTTTGGCCTGAGCACAGGCCTTGGAGACCTGGACCTCCAGTTTCAGTGGAATGACGAGGTGAAAGCCAGATGACAGAAACTTAGTGATGAAGGGGAAGACTGACAGCAGGGTTGGGGGCATGGGGATCGGGGACATAGGTTGGGGGAGGTTTTTAAAAAAAATACTCAGGAAACCTGAAATGGCATCAATGCTGAGAAGAAGCAGGGCAAGCAGGCAGGAGCTTGAAGCTGCAAGAGGAAGAGTGGGTGAGAGGCACAGCAAAGCCCTGGAGAACAAGGCAACTTAGAAGGCTGGTTTGGAGACACTGGGAGGAGGAAACTTTCCAACTTTAGTAACAGGAAAAAAGAGGAAAAGATAGATAAGATTGCAGACAAGTCCATACATTTTGTAGCAGAAAATTGAGAGAATTTCTAACCAATGGCATCTTTTTTTCTTCTCTATAACATTAGAAGATCGAGTGGCAGGGTCAAAAATCTGAAGACAGTAAAGAAGGCTGGAAATAGTCATGTGTTACTAGGTGCCGTGGCTCACACCTCTAATCCCAATGCTTTGGGAAGCCAAGGAGGGTGGATCACCTGAGGTCAGGCATTCGAGATCAGCCTGGCCAACATGGTAAAGCCCCATCTCTACTAATGACACAAAAATTAGCCAGGCATGGTGGTGTGCACCTGTAGTCCCAGCTACTCAGGAGGCTGAGGCAGGAGAATCGCTTGAATTTGAGAGGCAGAGGTTGCACTCCAGCCTGGGCAACAGAGTAAGACTCTGAGAAAGAAAGAAAAAGAAAAAGAAAAAGAAAGAAAGAAAGAGAAAAGAAGGAAGGAAGGAGAGAAAGAAAGAAAGGAAAGAAGAAAAGAGAGGAAGAAAGAAGAAATACAGAAAAAGAGAGAAAGGAAGAGAAAGAAAAAGAAAGGGAGAGAGAGGGAAGGAGGGAAAGAAAGTAAAAGAAGAAAAGGAAAATTTTAGGAGGAAAATGTTCTTTTCTCTCTAACTTTTCAATGTGCACTGAAATGATTTTCGGAGAAAAACGAAGTGTTATTTTCTGATATGCATGGCAAAATAAAAATGTTTACTCATCTTCCTTGGGGCTAGGCATCCCATTCCTGCAGGAAGTCTTGTGGTGAGGTAGTGGCTGTGCCTCTGGGATGATTCAAGAATGGAGACCTTGCCTTATTTGCACAGGAGGGACACGTTGCTCTCACTGGATGCATGGTCACAACTGTCTGTGTGACCTGTTTGTGGGAGTGCAGACCCCTCCTGCCAAGCCCCAGTAGCAGCCAACATGCCAGGCAAAAGCGTTCCTTTGTAAAGAAGACCCTCCCAGCCCCTGTGACCAAAAGGGAGGGGAGGGGACTTCCTGGCACTGCAGGGACTTGGCTGGTACTCCCAGCAACTAGAGGTGGGTGTGTGTGCAGAACTAGGGTGGGGATTGGGAGGAGAAGCAGGAATGGGAAAATGGAGTAAGAGGGGTAGGTGGGAGAGGAGGGGGCACCTGCCGGGGTGACAGGCCAGAATGAAGTAAATGGAAAGTCCTCAGAGCTTGGCTGCTGACTCCAGCTGTTGAGAAGGGGGAGGAGAAAACCCTGTGGGACAGGGGAGGCGGGCGAGGGCTCCTCTTAGGAAGTTATTTAAGAGCCAACTTTCTTGTCTTTCCTGAGTCCTTTTGAGGAAGTCCCCGGGGCGTACAGCGCAAGCCCACGCGAGGGCACCTCTGGAGGGGATCGCCCGCAGGTAAGCCGCTGCCCCCGCACCCTAAGATCCAGGGGCCCGCCACGCCCACCTCCACCACGAACCCGCAGGCGGCTGCTCGGGACCTGTGGCGCGGGTCACAGGCAGCCCTATTTGCCCAACCCTGGCTTTCTGCCCCCAACTCCGCACCTGCCCAGCCCCGCTTCTGAGCTAGACTTCTCTCAGCTACACTCCACGCAGCTCTCCTGAAGGCGTTGCTTGCTAAGAAGGCCACCAAATGGGGATGGGGGAGTTCGGGACGCTTCCCCGAGGGACAAGCCCCCTTTCCTCAGGGGAGCAGATTATGGAGCTGGAACACAAAAGGTGGGGAGAGTGGGGCCAAGGAAGAACTGCCTGCTCGGAGGCTGGAACCCCGCCGGCTTGGCTCCCCACTCCCGTGCAACGCCTTCCCCCATCCCAATTTGGAGCTGAATTTGAGCCACTTCTGCCTAGACCCGTCCAGAAGCGAGGGCTCCAGCCCGCCGCACTCCCCCAGCCGGGCATGTACCTGAGGCTCTGGGGCTCCCCAGTTCTCCCCCTTAGCAGTGTGTCTCCCACAGGGAGCCGCACTGTTCTGCACCCTAGAAGTGCCACAGCCTACTTTCGCTATTTCCCACCAGAGGACGATTTTCTCTGGCCTGTCATTAACCCTTTTCCTCACTTCTCCCTCCCTTCCTCGCTCAGCTCACCAGTGATGGTAAATATATTTGTCGATATTCATAGATACCTATTCACACCTTATGCATGCAAACACGTTTGTCTCCTTGTCTTTTCTCTAGCACGTTGCTAGTGCTCCACATGTCTTTGGAACCCTCTCTCTACTCTGGTGGCCTCTCTAATGGGGACTCCTCATCTCTTGGGAGTGTGCCTGGTTTTGGAAAATAGCCAAGTCGCCGGGAGTCATGACTGGGTAATCCAGGGGATCAAGGCGGAACCCTCATTGGGCCCAGAAACAATGTTCCCCTTCATTTGGTCAGTTGGTCAACAAGTACTTACTGGGCTCTGACCGTCAGGTGTGTGCTGTTTAAACTGGCTCAGTGCCTGCACAAGCTCCAAGGGAAGCAGAGGCAGGATTGGGGCATGGGAAATGTCAGCAACCCTGACTTCTTAAGCCTACTGATAGCCCCATTTAAAATTGCATCCCCAACCTCTCCACCTCCTTCTCCTCCTTCATGTGGTTCTGTTTTCAAAGCAGTTCCTACCTCCTCAACCCTAACTGGATTTACTTATGGCTCTTGTTGGGCTGTATCCTAACCCTACCAGACTGTAATCTATCAGAGCAAAATATCTGTTTTGTTCTCTGATGTCTCCCATGTTCCTAGATCACAGCCTGGCACGCCATAGGCCCTCAATAAATATTGGTTAAATTAAATTGCAAACGTGAACACTTTAGAAGACAACATTTATCTGGACATGCTGGTGCGACTTTATTCTTAAAAGTGAATTATGATCTCATAAATCTCTGTGAAATGAACATAGATATGGCACATGCATATAACAGGAAACATTTCTTGCAAAGATGTTGCTGTTAGAATTATGGAGAGTGGGTCTTCAAAATCTTTTAATTTTTTTAAATTTCTTTAAATAAACTCATTTTCTTCTGCTTTCTGTATCTTTTGGCATACACAAAATCTCCCAGAGATCCTCGGGAAACTGTATTCCATCATTAGACTAATCCTTGCTGCTACTTATTAGTTTTTATTTTTGCAAACCTCAAAATGTGTTGCTCAAGTGCTGTCATACACAGATATGTCTGTTTCTTGATTTTGGAATCCTTGTCTCAAATGTTACTCATTTTACATGTCTTTTCTGTTGTTTGTTTGTTTCTTTCTTTCTTTCCTTTTTTTGTTTTTTCTTTTGCTGAAGGACCTTGTAAAGCCAAGAATGTCAGAAACCTCCAGGATCTCCTCCTTTGGAGGCAGAAGAGCAGTTCCACCTAACAACTCCAATGCGGAGGAGGATGACCTGCCCACAGAGGAGATTCATGGCCTGGTGCCCCGGGGTGTCAACATGGAAGGTAGGAGCATACCCCATCTCCCCACCACTCTGGGTCCAGGCACAGCCGGCCCTGGTCCCTCTTCCCTGCAGGTAAACATCTTCCGTCTGCACTGGGGTTCCTACAAAAGGAGGCCCTCTGCCAACCTCTGGTTTTATAAAGGAAGGAAGCAAAAGCTTTCTTTTAAGTGGTGAAAGCACCAGAGACCCAGATCCTTGTCCCAGTTCTGCCATTTAGTGACCTAGTAACCTCAGGGAAGTTGCTTTGTCTTTCTGCCTCTCAACTATTTCCTCTACAAAACCAGGGTGCTGGATTAGCTAGGGTCTCTTCCAGCCCTACTGCTCAATGCGTTAGAGAATTTTCTCTAGCTGGAATATTCCACTTCCAAAATATTGTGGCTGTTTTGATTGTCTGGCTTGCACCTCCTTTCTTCTCCCTCCTCCATCCATTGCTGTGAATTTCAGAGCCGGGGAGAAGTGCCAGACTCTGACAGTAATAGAGATGGAAGCCCTCTATTTCTCTCCAGAGCAGCCTGGTGAGCTGGCAAGGCAAGCTGCTTCCCCAGCCTCTTGCCTCTGCCTGATCCCTAGAAACCTGCTCGGGGTACAGCAGCCAGCAGCTGACCTCCTCTCAGCCCCGTCAGCGGTGACAAGGCCCAGGTGCCAGCACTGGTTTGTTGATACAGATATTCCCCTGGGCCACAGCAAGGACATTCAGACTCATGTCCCCAAATGGCATTGAGCAGGGAGCCTTTTTTGTCAATAGCATTCATGCACCAAAATCCTATTTTACTCCTCAGGGTGTTTTGTGCTGGGTTTGACTGGGGATAAACACCCATTTGTTGGGATAGGTGAGCACAGGCATGCTAGAGCTGTGTGGTTGATCATTCAGAAGGAGACTAACGCACGAAAGCCCAGACTGATGCAGCTCTCCACTAGCAAAGGGAAAGGGGCAATGCAGTTTATGCAGCAAGCCAGACACCTGCCCAGCTGTTGCATACTGGTGTTATTGTGTTACTCTCATGTCTAGATGATTTGATATCAAATAGTGAAATCAGAGAGGTATCCAGTACCATCCAAGTTTGGGAAAAGAGGTTCACAGAACAGAAGGGCATCTTCAGTCAGGTGGTAGAGTTTGAGGAGCTAAGACAAACTTACAGTTCTGAAGTCTCTCTCCCAGATGGGTGCCACTCTCTAAAACCCCACAGTGACAACTACAGAACTGAGACTAAGAGGACTTGCTAATCAACACATCCCCATCCCCATGTTATAGGTTAGGAAATAGAGGCCCAAGGTAAGCAGTTGATATTCACTCCTTGCCCAGTCTACTAGTCTTTTTCTTTAAGAATGCAAATAAAATTGAAAAGCCTGCAGACATCAAATTATTAAGCAGGTTACTTTTGTGTATTCCATCTTCTAGCAAAATTCCCCTGTGGCAGAAAAGACTCTGGGTCTCTGGAAAGGGGATGCAGGCAATGGAAGAAATGGGCAGTAAGAACACAAGAAGTAATGACACAGCCACCCTTGCCACGTAGAGTCAAGACACAGCCACCCTTGCCAGGATTGGTGGGGAAAACCGTGAATCTCTACAAAGGCAGTGCAGGAGAGCAGAGAGCAGAGGCAGAAGACCTGGCTTCCTGTCCCACAACCACCACTTCTTGCTCATTCTGGGAAAGTCATATAGGTGCCCAAGCCTCAGTTTCCCCATAAGCAAAATGGAAGCAATGCCCACTTCACCGATTATCATGAGCATCTAGTGAGCAGTGTCTGTGATCATGTCTGACCCACAGCGCATGACCAATAAGTGTCCATTGATTTGGAATGTACAACATATCATACCCCAGCAAGGTCAGGAAAAGACTCCAGGGAATACTTGTCCCTATGGGAAATATGTATGACCTGTAGTCCCCATAAATCTGACATGTGAACCAAATGTTACTAGTAAGACATTAAAACTGCCAGAGAACTTGTGCAGGTAGGTCAATTAAAAAAAAATCTGGGATTACTGCTTTTGTTTATTTCTGGAGGCAGAAGTGGGGAGCAGCATGACTGAATTATTGTGAAAAATCAGTCATTATTTACTTGGCAGTCATATGTGTTCACAACCCAAGTGACACTCTGGGATATATACTGGAAGTGCTGGCATAGGAGTATTAATGTCCAGTGACTGTAGAATGAATGAAACAGTCAATCACTTGTGAAATGAATGACTCATAGCTCTAGTGGCATTATAATTTATTATTAATAATGCACTCCAGATTTCATACATATGCATTTACTTAATATTTTTCACACAGACAAGACAAGTGTTACATGCTATGGGGATAGGGTTTCTGAAGCCCAGAATCAGGACAGTAATTCCCAGATGAGTAGGACAGGAAATAACTATATATAAATATCGGCATACAAACCATCTGAATAAGGAGGTCTATCTCCTGAATACCCTTTGAATTTCACATTTTATGCTTAATTATTGTAAAAGCAGATTTTCTGACACTATTTCAAGTTTTCCCCAAGTCACTAAGGGACAAAATTTGCTAAGCAACTAAACCTTGGAAGGCATAGTTAGTCATTTTTGAAATGCCATCTTCATGCAGTTCACCCAGTGGCCACTAGTGGCCTCTAAGAGGCCTTGGATCTGTGATCACCAATCTGCAGATGATGACTGGCTCCACAAACACCAGCCCCAAGTTAAACTCTTGTCTCCATTTTTTTCAGTGGCCACTCTTCCCTTTAGCAATCTGCTCTTGTAATACTGACTGAGAAATGCAGAGAGGCAAGAAGAGGAAAAGGGGGGAAATGGCAGGTTTTTCATTTCTAGTAGTTCTGTAGCAGTGAGTCATGCCCATCATTGTGTGTGATATTTACAATGATATATAGGTATAGTGAGTGTGTATAGTACCCTCAAGTCATGGCTTTGGTAACATTTGGTTAAGAATTATTTTGGTAAAATCTACATTTTAAAATATATAAACTCATGTAAGTTTCCTCCCATATGCACCATGATATTCAAGAAAAAAATGAAATATTTCAGGTGGACACTGAAATCCCAGAGATGGGACCAGACAGTCACTGGTAGCATTTGATGTCTTGGCATGATTTTAGGCATCCTTAATGTCACCCTTTGAATTTAGTTGTAGCCAGGAAAGGTACTGAGACATCTCCTCAGATTTGGATTTGTATCAATTTCTAATAGCTTGTTCTTCAGGCTTAGTTGGTGTTTCTGAAAACTTTCTCCACTACCTGCCTGGTGTGAAAGGTTGTGTGTAGCTGGAAATGTAACATTACAGAAGACAATCTTATGTTGTTGGTACAGTTTGACTCTATATTGTTAACAATAGGTGACCCTTTGTAGCAGCAGTTGGAATCATTATTTGACAGTTCTATGTATTGAATTAAAACTGGAAAGCAAGGCTGGTTCTATCAAAAAATCAAATGCAGTTGGGTTGTAGTAGTTTTCAGGCTAATGGGGTCTTATACCTTTCTGAGAATCTCTTCCTTCCCACCAGTCCTTGTTAGAATTTAATCAACCAGTTAATGATCAATCTCCTCTTTGTGCAGAGTAAACCTTTCTGGATTGAAGCTTGGTTAGAGATTAAGAGGCATTCAGTGTATGACTGGGAAATGCTGTTATCCAGCAGAAATTCATCCTTTCATTCTGTTCTGGAAAAAAAAAAAAAAAAAAAACACTGGTTTTCACATACGTGTCAGGACCTGCTCCAGGCTTTCCCTTGGGACATAAAGTTGAGTAAGTCAGTCTCTGGCCTCAAGAAACTCTCAGTCTAGGAGACAAAATAAATGAAAGATTATTGCAATTCAGTGTAATAAAGACTGTGACTACAATTTATGCAAATTGTAGTGAAATAACAAAAATCAGTGTCTAGTGGTGCGGTGGACTGGGGAATGGGGTGAGGAGGGCTTCTTGATGCAAGGATATCGAAGCTGGAACTTAGAGGATAAGAGTGTTCCTGACAGGTGAGCACATGGAAAAGCATTTGCAGTGGAGGGAACAGTATATGCCAAGCAAGGGGTGACTAAAAGACAAAAGAGAAGATACAAGACTGGGAAAAGATGGCAGGAGTCGTAGCACAACAGGCCTTGGAGATCTTTTTTTTTCTTTTTTTTTTTTTTCTTTTTTATTTTTTTCTCTTTTTATTTTGAAAAAATTTAAATTTGCTGAAAAGTCACAAGAAAGCACAGTTGATAAACCTATTCCCTTCACCTAGATTTATCAATAATGTTTTTATAGCTGACTTTAAAAAATCTTTTTAGACTTACAGAAAAGTTGTGAAAATATTGCAGAATCCCTCTACACCTTTGACCAAGTTTCCCCTAATGTTAACATCTTATATGGCCCTAGTTCCATTATCAAAATCTGGAAATTAATATAGAATTAGTATTGTTAACTAATTCATAGGCCTTATTTGAATTTTGTCAGTTTTCCACTAATGTCTCTTTTTTAGTCTAGGATTTTTTGGAGTCCATAAATAAAGGTGGGTGAGATTGGACACATTCTCAGAAAATTATCTTTGTGTATACCGTGCATTGGTAAGCCTTGTAGATATCATCAGTTAATTTTTATCTATCTATTTTATCTATATCTATTTGAGATGGAATCTCACTCTGACGCTCAGGCTGCCGTGCAGGGGTGCAATCACAGCTCACTGCACCCTCGAATTCTTGGGCTCAAGAACTCCTCCTACCTCAAACTTTTGAGTAGCTGGGACCACATTCTCATGGTACCATGCCCAGCAGGTATCTTCAGTTTAGCCTTTACTGGTTGGTAACTGGAGAATAGTTCAAGAGAATGGTGTTCTGTGGGCATTCTCTGCCACACTTGAGTGTTTCTGTGTTTCTTCAAGATGGATGTTTAGGGTTTCCCATTTATCCCAAGCAAATAGGAAATTTTCATTGAGAAAAATAAGAGGAAAAATAGTTATTCTGCTTTTTTTTTTTTTTTCCTGTAGGAATTCTTTCTGTTTTGTGTTGATT
>PVKV010003630.1:49794-141035 GCA_004027835.1 Alouatta palliata | reverse complement strand
ACTTCAGCAAAGTCTCAGGATACAAAATCAATGTGCAAAAATCACAAGCATTCCTATACACCAATAACAGACTTAAAGAGAGCCAAATCAAGAACCAACTGCCATTCACAATTGCTACAAAGAGAATCAAACACCTAGGAATACAACTAACAAGGAACATAAAGGACCTCTTCAAGGAGAACTACAAACCGCTGCTCAAAGAAAGCAGTCTTAAAAGCAAAGCTGCCAGCATAGATATTCAAGTTAGAGGCTTTCCTATGTAAACAGCAACGGATCAACCTGGAAGCCAGGTACATTCAATATGGTGGTTCCTGCTCCTTTTTTCTTGTTATCATGTGTTCAGGTATCATGGCACCAGGCAGGTGAAACCACATATGCAGGTGTCATGGTGACTGTCAGGTAGAAGCCATATTTGCGTAATAAAAGATTAGGGTGAGAAAACCAGTCTTTTCACCTGATCAAGCCAATCCCCTAGGACCTGCATAAATCAATTGCTGACTTCTCAATCCTCTATACAAAATCAACTGTGTTCCTCCTCAAACCTGAAGATGTTCTCTTAGGTAACCTGCTTTCTCAGCATGAGGAAGCTTTCTCGCTCTCTCTTCTTCTTTGTCTATTAAACTTTCTTCTCCTAAACCCACTCCTGGTGTGTGTTTGTGTCCTGAATTATTTCTCGGTCTGAGACAACAAACTACATGTAATTCCCCAGAGAACAACGTCATTTCATTTGGGGGCTCTTTGGGGGATCTGGATCAGAAGGGAAGATAGAAACGTTGGAGTAGTGAGTATGGAGTGAACCTCAAATCTGTCCTTTAACTCAAAGCTCTCTTCAGACAAGTTTTCTTTCATGGAGAATCTTGTCATCATGTGTGTCTGGAAGAAAGACTGGAGAAACTGAGGATTTTTGGCCAGAGCACAACCTGGCATTATTCAAAGGCCTCCTACAGCCCATCTGGGAGTTGGTAATGGATCTCCACTTATCCTGTCACAAAATTCTCCTTTTCTAACGGCAGTTGCTATGTCTTCTATCCTGTTTATGCAATGTCCAGGAAGTTTTACAGTTCATGTAAACAGTTCTGTTGGTAAAATGCCATAGTACTGGTGATCACATTGTATTTCTAAGCCAATACCACCAGCTAATGGAAATAGAAATCCTCTTCATGAGGCACATTGTAGGTCCTTTGCTGTAACACTGCAGCTTCCCAATTCTCTCTTTTTGTGCCACTAGAAAAGTTATTTCTGTGAATTTGGGAAAGCTCTGCCTTTAACAGTTAGGAATAAAATGTCCTTTTACTTCTGATACTGACCCATCTACAGGAAAAATTATCATTAGTCCCCAACGTTCAATTAAGGTACCTATTCTGTCTCCTATTAAAGCAGTACTTGATTAGTAATGGGATTTTAGGTTTAGAATTTATCCAGAACCATTTTTCTTAAGGGAAAATGTTTTAGCATGGGTTGTAACAGCAGTCAACTAGCACATTCCCTCCATTAAAGAAGCCTTCCAAAAGTGACTATCACAGTCTCTGGAGACCCATTTTTCAGGGAGCCAGGCAGATCACACAAGTTTAGAAAATAAACAGAGATTCACAGGAGGACAATTGTGAATTGGGTTGTTCTCCTGTGAATCTCTGTTTATTTTCTAAACTTGTGAATAAGGCTGTGTGGGTGAAGCATGGTTAAATCTCATTACTTAGTTCATCCAGTTCCATGGCTTGGAGGGCCACACTTGCAACCATGGTCAGGTCATTTAATATGGTGCCAGAACTCAGGAACCAAGGAGAGAAAACTGTAGGGTGGATGCTCCCACTGTCCTCCACTCCACCCTGGGTCACAGTGAAAGAAGAGAGACTGAAAGAACGCTTTTATTCTCACTTTCTTTTCGAGATAGGTAACAAACCAACTTCTGCTTGCACCCCTCTGGAGTGCACTTGGAAACACTGATACTTTTTTAACCTCAGGAATTGGAAGGGAAAACAACTCATTTTCTTTTGCTCAAAGGTGTGGCATTTTTACTAAACCTTTGCAAGCATTGTAAGATCAACTCAGCCTTTTTAACAGACATATCAGGCAGCCCTATAGAGGATAACCCCTCAGAATTAAAAAAGCAACTTCCAAGGGACCCATCTGAGAATCCCCCTTATTTGGGGCCACCTCAAGTTCCCTTCTCATTACAGGAACTTAGGCAAATAAAAAAAGACTTAGGCCAGTTTTCTGACAACCCTGATGGGCATATAGAAGCTTTTCAGAATTTAACTCAGATGTTTTACCTCAAAGGAGGATGTTATGCTGATCCGAAACCAAACCCTAACAGCAAATTAAAAGCGGCCAGCTCTGCAGGCAGTAGAGAATTTCACAGATGAACAACATATCTCCTATAATACATTAAAAGGGAAGAAAGGAGATAGGAAAGTGAAGAAATAGCACAAACTCCATTCCCAATACGAAATGAAGTAGCTCCTCTTGACGACCTTGATTGGAACCCCAAAGGTTCTTCAGATCAATGGAAAATAAATAACTTTTTAATATAGATATTAGAAGATCTACCAAGAACTAAGGCCAAACCTCTCAATTATTCTAAACTGCCTATGACAGACCAAAAGCCAGATGTGACTCCTACAGCCTTTATGGAAAGACCGAAAGAGGCACGAATAGTGCACACCTCCGTATCCCTTGATCCAGTCAAGGGACAGCTCATTCTAAAGGACAAGTTTATTTCACAGGTAGCTTCCAATATTAGAAAGAGACTACAGAAGCAAGTTATAGGACCAGATAGCATCTTAGAGAAGTTCCTGAAGGTGGCCACTTTGGTCTTTTATAAGAGGAAACAGGAGGAGACTCAAGAGAAAAAGAGGAAGCTTAGGAGAAGAACAAAGGCCCTAGCAGTGCTTTGCATAATTACAAAGTCCAGGATGCCTGAGGTGCATCTGCTAGGTGCTATCAGTGTGGCAAGCAAGGGCATTATAAGGAGTGCCAAAACAGCAAGAGGAAGCCACCTTGACCCTGTCCAGCCTGTGGTGGAGACCACTGGAGATCAAGCTGCCCCCAGAGGTAGAGGTCACCAGGTTCAGAAACAGTTTCACAGATGTTCCGGCAGGACTGATGGGTCCTGGGGCTCAAACTCCCAGCTCCAGTAGCTCAAACTGCCATTATAGCATGGGAGCCCTGGGTGATTCTGTAAACTGAAGGAAGTAAAGTAGACCTCCTTCTAAACTCTAGAGCCAGTCTCTCTCTCTTCACCTCTTCAATCCAGGCCTCCCTTCTTCCCATAGCACAACCATAAGGGGCATCTCAGGAAAAACTCTAATCCAATGTTTTTCTCAACCTCTTAGTTACAATTAGGAGAACCTACAGTTTACACATGCCTCCAAGTCATTGTCACAATGGTTCTACTAGTCAGAAAAGCCTCAATATTAACCCTAGGAAATAACCCAATGTAATGTGGCAAAATTATTGTACTCCAGGAGGAGCCCTTAGCTTACAAACAGCCAGTAAAGCAAGAGCTGCGTAAGGCAGGATAAGCATTACTCACTCTAAATAACGTCTCTCTCCAGGCACAAGTGTTCAATTAGCTGGACTAATAGCTCTTACAAGAGCAATTAAATTAAGCAAGGGAAAGGTAGTTAACATTCACACTGACTCCAAGTATGCTTTCTTAGTCCTCCATGCTCATGCTGCCATTTGAAAGGAAAGACATCTTCTTAGCACTAATGAATCTTCTATAAAATATCACCAGGAAGTAAACAGGTTATTATCCCCAGTTTTTCTTCCATGAGAAATAGCAGGGAACATCAAAAGTGAACAAATAAAGCAGCCAAAGGAAATAGGTTAGTTAATCAGGCATATAAGTAACTAGGAAGGAACCTTCAAGGCATCAACACACTTCAAGCCCTTCTAATCTAGGAAGGCTCCATAAGAGAAATTAAATCTCAGTGTTCCCCTGTAGAAATAAAATAGGCCACTTCTCAAGGATATTCTTTCCAGCCCTCCGGATGGCTACAGTCAGAGGATGGCAAACTCCATTTGCCAGCCTCCAGCCAATGGGAAGCCCTTAAAATCCTTCACCAAGCTTTTCACTTAAGAAAGAATAAAACTTATCAATGTGCTTAGAGATTGTTTTCAGGCAGAGAACCTCTAAAATGGTTAAGCATGTAGCCTGTCTAGCTCACTTCCAATAGGAATTAACAAAACTAGCAAAAGCCCAACCCCAATAAATAAGACCACTTTTACTTAATCCAGGAGATTTGGTACTAGTGAAAACTGCTCTCTCTCTCTCTTTCCCTAAATCCAAGCTGGAAAGGGCCCTGCAGTAGTGTTCTTCTTTCAACCCCCTTGGCAGTAAAAGTTACAGGTATCAACTTCTGAATGCATCACATTCAACTCAAAGCCTGATTAGCTGAGGAAGCAACCCCTGACAGCCCAGAGGAATGTCCTGAATATCAGTGTGAGAAACTGAACATCTAAAGCTGATACTCATAAAAGATAAGCAACTGAGTGAAGGCTACTCGTCTTAGTCCTACTCCTACCTCGCCAGACAAATATTAGAAGTTATTTTTAAAGCATACTTGCAGGGAGATTTTAATTACACATGAGATTGCATTTGTAACTTCATAAATCCCCAAAGGGAAATCTTATATCTTGGGAGGTAAAATTTTAAATGTAAATTATTACACCACTCTTGCAGTAATTGTTATACTCACTCTACTATTTGCAATAGAACTATACACCTACAATGTGAAATTCTGGTTGCAAAACTCTAATTGCTATAATATTTTGCCTAATTATCATATTTATAACAGGATTAATAATTGCAGGAAAGATTTAGTCAAGGCTGTTTTGCTTATAGCAGGAATAATAGTTACAGACAAGAAGTAAGCATGGAAGTTTTACTATCATTAAGTTCGATAGAAATTTTATTATAGATTGGTAATATTGTGCTCTCTAAGCTATGAAAATAGGGATTTTCTATAAGGAGGGATCTTGTATGGTAAATTCTTGTCCTACAAGGAAATGACTGGTTGTTTAAAGGGAGAATGTTTAGGACAAGTCACAAAGCTTAAGTATGTTGTAAGATTGTCTGTAGAAGTCATGAAAGATTTTAATAATTAAATGAAAGTAATTGCCAAAATTCACACTAAAGTTATTTAAACCACCCGATAATGTATTCCTCCTAATCACATTGCAAGTTATAAAAACGGCCTAAACCTAAAATTGTTTGCCAATGGCAAGTCAAGGGAGACATGTATATTTCTCAAATAAAATGTTACCTTTATAATAACAGTTCTGATATTACACAGTGACATCTAATGAAGGCAAACTGATATTATAATCCATTAGTGTAACTTACAGGTATCAAACTCAGTTGTCACAGTTATGGTCTATAATACCCCCTCTAATAGTGGTAATGATAATACTCACATTCTAGCCCTGTATTTTAAACCAACTTATAAAATTTATCTCTTTTCACCTAGAAGCAATTAAACTCCAAATGGTGCTGTGAACAGAGCCACACATGGACATGCCACTTTTCTGAAAACCTTAGATCAATGTTAGGAGAAGCCCCAACTGCTCTTCCCCCACATGATACCCCTTTTCACCAGGAAGTAGCCAGAAAGAATCGCCATCCAATACCCTCTAACAGCAGTTAGAGTTATATCTCCTGAGGGGGGAATAATACAGGAGTTACTAAAGAATTAATTTTAGGCAGCTAGAAAGGGTAAAAGAGTTCTTGGTGGAATTTTACTTTCATAAAAAGCAGCACTCTAACCATTTTTCTAACAGAAAGCAGTTGGGGAGGGATAGCATGGGGAGAAATGCCAGATATAGGTGATGGGGAGGAAGGCAGCAAATCACACTGCCATGTGTGTACCTATGCAACAATCTTGCATGTTCTTCACATGTACCCCAAACCTAAAATGCAATAAAAAATAAATTAAAAAAAAAAAAAAGAAAGCAGCCTGAAAAGTCAAGCTGCAAGCATAGATATACAAGCTAGAAGCTTTCATATGCAAATGCCAGCAATTCTCATTTTCCTTTTTCTTTTGGCCACATGTGCAGGTATCATGGCACAGGCCAGGTAAAACCATGTGTGCAGGTGTCATGGTGACCATAAGGTAGAAGTTATATTTGCATAATAAAAATTTGGGTGGGAGGGCCAGTCTTTCTATGGGCTATATAAACAGCACACCTAAGTCGAAGCAATCTCCTGGCCCTATGTAAATCAATTACTGCCTCCTCAAGCCACTGTACAAAATCAGTCACGTTCCACCCCTAACCCAGAGATTCTCACTTGGACAACCCACTGTCTCAGCATGAGGAAGCTTTCTCTCTCTTCTTCGTCTTTGTATATTAAACTTTCCACTCCTAAACCCACTCCTCTTATGTGTCTGTGTCCTGAATTCTTTCTCTGTGTGAGACAATGAATCATTTGTAGTTCCTCAGACAATGGAACTGTTTTACTACGATAACTGTTTCTGGAGCTCTTTCAAAGGTTTTTTGAACACATACATGTTGCTAAGTCAGTGCTTCTGTGGGGCAGTGAGGTCTGTGGCTTCTTATACTACCAAACTGCTGACATTATCCTTGAGAAAAGTTCACGTTTTTAATACCAAAACCAGATTATTCATGTAATAATGACTTTCATTTCATATATATATATATATATATATATATATATATTCACACACACGTATGCATATTCCACTTTCTTTTAGTCATTTCTAATTTCTTGATTGTGTGATAAATGGCATTACATTTTTCAAGAATGTTAAATAGACATGATCTTCTCATTTATATCACTACTCAGTGACTAATGATAACTGATACTATTGAGACAGTTACTATTTATCACAGTGATAGAACTTCCTAAAAACTTATTGGGCTTGTTCAAATTCTAATAAGCCTATGAAACATATGGAATATTAAAATTATTGGTCAATGAGGAGCAGATGAAGAAATCCAATTTAAGAGATGACCAGTCTCCAAATTAAAGTTCATATGTTTTCAAAATTGATGTTTAATTAAATAGCATTTTTACTTTTGGAGCCCTGAGGTTGGAATGCCTGATGTTTTAAATTTTAAATATTTAAGTTTTAAATATTCCAAACTGTGAGCTTATAAACTAACATAAATCTCAAAAGAATTATGGAATTTTTGGGAGAAAAAGGATGACAGTTTTGACAGGACAATAGGAATTAACTTGTACATTTTTTGGACATGAAATCCAAGATAAAATTTTTCTTAGGTTGTCCTCTTGCCTTTCTATTTCCCTTATTCTTCTGAAGTGACCAAACCCCCACCCCAAAACTTTGCTGTCTTCCATCTCCCTTTCTCCTGTAATGGAAAATTTATAATTTCTAATGCCTCACTTACTTTCTCTTTCACTTGCCTTAAGGCTATCATAGAATTTAGATATTTATTTTGGTTTTCTTATATAATATTATTATAATATCATGCAGTTGTGGATTTTTGTAAATTTACTTAACACATGTTTTCTCTTACTCTTAATGCTTTGAAATATACTGTACATATTGTACAGCATACATACATTATGGTACAATGTACATTGTGCATATGTTTTCAAATTTCAAGTTTGCAAATACTCTTTCCTGAAAGAGAAGTAAGTCACTGGCCCTAGTTTCTCTAATAATGGCAGGTTTACATTAACTATATTTATATCTCATCACACCTGAAAGATGACCATATGAAAAAACATTTGCTATCAAATGCTTGCTGTGGTAATAATAGATTTTAAGCTAAAGAAAATGGAAAATTACAGCCTTATAGTTTTGAACATGATTTCTTATCTCAAAAGTTATTACATAACTGCTGTAGTCAATCTGTTGTGTAGGAAATCTGTGCTTTCCTAACATAACAGTGTGTGATATAGTATCAATCACTGAAGTTACTTCCAGTTGCATATTTTAATTAGACTTTATTTTTTTAAACTATATTGAAATCTCTAAGGCATTTTTAGATTCAGAAGCCTTAATTTAAATATATGTGGTTAGGAATTTCTCTTTCTGCTGCAGTATAAAGAGGTTAGAAGGCATCACTTTCATCCTTCCTTCAAGAAAAAAGAAAAACTGAACACACTAGAAATCAAAAAGTATTCTTAGGTGCATCAGAGAATTAAGGTTACATAACAGACTGATGCTCTTAAAACCAGAGAGACTTTCAAATACAGAAAGTCACAGCTCACCAGGAACAGAAGATGCTGGAACAGGAAAAAGAAAAACTTAAATGGTTGCCGATCAACTGTTCGTCACGTTGTCTGCAGATGCTTCAAAGTTAAAAACTCCTGGAGATTCAGTCTTAAGGGTCACTGTAGTGAGTTTTATTTCCAGGGGCTCATCCAGATTATCAGGGTAAACATAGGAAAACCCCCCTTCATGCTTTAGCAAAAGGAGAGAACAACTAATCATCATGGAACATGCTCATAAGAAAGTAAATATTTTGAAATATATTCAAAGATATTTTTCTATGTCCTCAAAGGAAACCACTTTGCAAGAAGTTAGCTAGTAAAGGTACGTAAATACTCAATTTCAGCCTTCACTAGTCTTAGTTGAGAACTGACTTTCTAAACTAAGTCAGTGTGTGTCTGTTGTGGGAGAGGAAGGAGGGACTGAGGGTCACCTACAAACATCACACTCTAGGGACACAGGCCTGCTACAAGGTTGAGACTAAATCATGGGATTATTGAAGGTTTCCTCTCTCCACACAACTTACCACCATATCAACAGAGTATCTGTGTAATAACAGAAGATTACATCTGATACAACTACGTGACTCAGACTATGTTTAATGAAGAATTTCTGAGGAAACCTAAAGACAATAGGACAGACAAAACACAGACAGTAGAGGAAACCTGAAGTCATGCATTGGTACACACAGCAAACAGTAAAGACTAAATAACTTTGAGCCTTGTAAACATAAACTCTCATACACAATTTCTTTTCCAAATATAACATGTCTGACTTCCAACAACAAAAAATTACAAAACATGCTTCATGGCAAGAGAAAAAATAACCTGGATAGACAATGAAATCTTAATGTCTTAGAAAAATTCAAAGTGATAATATACTCATTTTTAAAGAAAGTAAGCATACTTTGGGAGGCTGAGACAGGCTGATCACTTGAGTTCAGGAGTTTGAGGCCAGCCTGGCCAACATGGTGAAACCCCATCTCTACTAAAAATACAAAATAGTAGCCGGGCATGGTGATGGGTGCCTGTAATCCCAGCTACTCGAGAGGCTGAGTCAGGAAATCACTTGAAACTGGGAGGCAGAGGTTGAAGTGAGCCGAGATCACACCATTGACTCCAGCCTGAGGAACAGGAGTGAAACTCCATCTCAAAAAAAAAAAGAAAAGAGAAAAAGAAACTAATCTATTCGATGATTAGTTTGATGGCAACATAAAATGCAATTTTTGAAACCCCAGAAAAATGTTTTCTTATTAATACAAATCTTAAAACTAAAGTGATGCAGGGAGTGAAGTTTCCTAAGGAAAATTGACAGCATAGGCTGCTAATATGCCCTTTCTTTTTATAAAAAAAATGTACCTTGAAAATTTTTAAGTGAATTATGTTCTTTTAAATTTATGGATAACGGTGGGGTCTATGTGTGTAAATACATATTTCTCAAAAAATAGCATTATCTGGAGTTTTCTAAAAGGAACAGTGAAATCAGAGGAGTTAATTTTAGTAATGTTGAATAAAAATTTATTCAATTGCAAATTTTAAAATCAAGTTAATATTTGTAATTTTATTAAAATATATTTTTTAATTGTCATTGATTTTCTTGGAGGAAATCACTATACTTTGTGATAATTATTTTTATGCTTTTTTTTGTTTAATAGTTGTATGCATCCCTATATAACAGTTACATTTTGCTCAATTTAAACTAATGTGGATACAATCCTAATGGATGTATTATATTTGATATTGTCTCATTTGTTTCATATTATGTTTAATAGATTCATCCCTCTTATTGTATATGTCATTTACAATTTGTAGTTTTAATTCTTTTCTGATATTTATTATATGTATATAAATATTTATTTTTCCATTTTATTCTTGATGGACATGATTATTACTAACAATTATTTGTAAACATTCTTAAATATGAACACTGGCATAAAACATTTTTACAAGTAGAAAGAAACGCATATAGATAAATGAAAATTTATTCACCCCGAGACCTATTTTTTAAAGTGTAAATGTGTATATAAACATGTCTTAACATTTTAGAAGCCTACTCTGCACAGATTTACAACACAATTGTTCTAAGGAAAAATATTATTATTTGACAAAAAGCTTTGGATTACAGTTCAGCGATAATGTTACAAAACTAAAGATGGAGATAGACTGTGGATTAACTCTTTTTACCATTTGACTTCAATACTTTCCCTTGAGCATCTAGACCAAAAATGGTAGTCTCACTAGTTGCCAACTGGCAATTGGCTTTGTGGGGCTCTTCAGTAACTAATGTCAAAATTGACTTTGCTGTTCGGTAGCACATTATTTGAAATAAATGAGATATTCTTGGATTTGGCAAATTCACTTGGGCCCCATAACTATATACTCCTGAAATTCTGGATATTTTTCTTATTTGATTTTGTATTCCTATAGCCTCTAATTATTAGGCAAAAACAGTAATCAACAATTATTTTTGAGATAACGTATGTATTTAGTCAAATAAAATCTATAGTATTTATTTATAAGAATTTGTCACGTATTTTTCAAAATAAGTTTTCTTGAGACTTCAGATATATAGTCACAGAGCACAAAATATGAGTGCCAGGAAATTATGAAGATTGTGGAGAGGTGGAAAAATACTATTAATGTGAGAGGTGCATGTATTTGTTATTTGTGAGGAAATAGCCTGCTGACAACTTTGATGATCACTGAACGTGTGTAGGGGATCTAAGTAAACATGATGAATCATAAAATACTTGAACTACATCTGAAGTTACTGAAGTAAAAATGCATGCTGGATGCTTTTCAGAGTCTCTTTATGGCTTTCTGATTTTTACCACTTTGGTGCTTTTTAGATTTCTTTTGCCAGTAATAGATTGTTATGTCTGCCACAAACACATTTACCTGAAAAGAGAGAGAGAGATTATTTAATAGGGAATTTTATATTACTCTTTTCATGACACATTTATTTGAATCATCTGTTTTTGTACTAACTAAACATTTTAACCAGCAGCTATTTTCCTCAAAAGGGACAAAATAGCTCACTGATCTAACATCCACCATACCTCATTATTGTCCATATGATTCTGAAACCAGTAATATGTATGTAATATTTTACCCATTAACTGCAATGAAAAAATGTGACTTTTTAAAATTACATGATTTTTCTACTGTCCTTTTCATTGTTATAATAGATACATAGTTAGTTTAAATTCTAAGATTCTTTAATTTCTACTTTTAAAGTTGAGTTAAAGCTGGGGAGGAAGAATCATTAAAAGACAATAGGGTAAAATGTGTAATATTTGTGATTCTGAACTAAGACTTTTATAATAGACATAATCTTAACATGTTTCTGTAATTTTGGTTAGGAAGAACATCAACTTGTTAATACATACTTTTGCTTAGCTTTTATTGTTTTTTATCATTAGCTTACAAAAGTTGCATGTTTATAAAATTTTTATAAAAATAAAATTTTGCAAATGACAACTAAATAATCGTTAGGAAGAGAGCAATAATGTAACTATTGCAGCTATGGCCTTTTGTTATGACTAGAAGTTAATCTATTGAGAAAAGGCATTGCAAAGCAGACTATAGAGGTATTTAACTTAGTTGGGAATTCTGAAATATTAGTTACCATTAAAATTCAATATGATTCAAATGGTCCCAGATTTAGTAATGTAATCTGGGCTTCCTTGATGAACAGTGTTCTTATCTGATGTGAAGAAGGAAAACCCTACCATGGCTTTGAGTTTCTAAAATGTCAATCTGTATTCACAAGACTACAATAAACTTAAGCCACTAGCACTAAAGCATGTGAATAACTTATTTGCTGACAATTTAGTTTACTGAAAATTGTAGTATCAAGAGCCTCTTAATAAGTGCACAAGTTATTTTCAATTTATAGATAGTTTTCACATGTCAAAAAAGATAGTATATTCTGATTTTATTGTCCTTTCGTTAACTTATTTAAGATATATCATTTCATATAGTGTTAAAATATCATAGAATATATCTGACAATATAAATAACACAGCATAGAAATTATTTTCAATGCTTCAGCTTTCTGTTTACTATAGAATCCACTGAAGTAACTAACTGGATGTGGAGACAGTGACAGTGAAATATTTCACTAATTCAATATAATGTCAGAAAATAACTCATTCATTATACAAGATTTCTCAATACAATAGTGGCTTGAGAGACCAATTTCTAAGGTAATGAGTAAATGGTTACTTCTAACTCCTAGAGCACATATGAAATGCAATTAGAATTACACATTTTAATTACTGTAATTACAAAATGTTTTGGCTTCCGAAAATCCTTTAAAGGCTATCACAGTCCTGGAGTTTTTAAGTCTAGTCTTCTGCTATTTTTGCAACTTATTTTGATCAGATTTTTTTTTGTTTGTTTTACTTACTCACAAGTTCGTGAAACATCTGGAACTAGGGATTGTATTACAAATTATATCCCTATTTCTTTTTTGGAGATTTTGTATTGAAATAATAGTGTATATTGGTCAACTGCTGACTAGTATAGAGTACAAAGCCTCTTTGAAACTACTCAATAAATATTTGTAATTATTGTAGAGACATCTCTTGAGCTTTATATATCTCTAAAATTGGCAAAAGGAACATTAAAATATATATTTATATCATTAAACCCTTCAAAAATAGGTGATCATTTTTAATTGATAAATTGGATAAAGTTTATGTGATAAATTCCCCCTGCTCATAAAAAGGAACTCTAATATTATGCATAAGAAGATGGTTAAGAGCCTAGACTCAGCCAGATTGCCTGGGGACGGCCAGAATCCACCCCTTAACTGCTTGTGAACTTTGTGGAAGCATGAACTTCATTTTGTTACTCTATTTGTAAAGTGGGAATAATATCTTTCTCTGAACATTATACAAAGAATTAATGAACTAGAATATGTAAATTAGCAAAACTAATCTCTAATACAAGTATTGTTTACAGATTACCTTTATCTTAATAAAAGGAATACTCAGATCTCCTTGTAAATTTTGCTTGGTTATAGGTTGCCATGCTGTTTCACATGGCTTTCAATATTCCTCTACTTTAATTTAATCTGTCTTACATTTATCTCACTGAATCTTGCTGTAGTATATGAATGTTTAGAATTGCTTTGAATCTTAAAATGGAATAGTAAATTAAAATAAACAAGCATTTCTTTATTGGATCACTTTGTTGGCTATCCAGAAAATCTAGGTTTGTATTTTAACACATTTCTCTGAATTTATTGAATAAAATTAGCATCGATTTTAATTCTTTGCCTTAATTGCTTATTAATAGGAAAAATATGTAAATTCAAGACTAGGCTATATACTTGAGTTTTGCTTTGATTGTTAAACTTAAAATTTTCAGTTAACACTATTATTTCACTTATAGGAAACTACACTTCACAGAAATGTATTTGAAAGACTACTTCAGAAATCATGTATACCAGAAAAAGGACTCAACTCTAGTGCAGACTTAAAACTTTTCTACTATACCACACTGCCAAAGGCTGCAACTTTACTTTGATTTCATAGTTAAAACTTTATTGATTTTCTTCTTTTTATTTAAGCCTTAGTATCTCATTTGATAGAGATTTAAGTTTTTATAGTTCTCCAAATATCTAAAATAATAAACCAGTCTTTTAGAGGTGAAAATTTTAAAAACAGAAGGAGTGACTAGAAACCTTAATTGTGAGACAATGGTGAACACACTGACCTTTTAAAATTAATTTTGCATATTTTAATGATTATAAAAAAACATATTTGCGGTTTAAAATTTTTAAATTTTTTATTAATATATAATATTTACACATACTTATGGTGTATGTGTGCTATTTTGATTACAGATGTAGAATATGTAATTATTAAGTAAGAGTATTTAGGATATCTATTACCTGGAGCATTTATCATTTCTTTGTGTTGGGAACATTTCAGATCTTCTGGCTATTTTTAAATATATAGTATATTGTTGTTAACTATAGTGATTCTACTGTGCTACATAATTTATAAAATAAAAGTTTAGCTCTATTTTCTTTTTTTGATTTCCAGATTTATTAAATTTAGAGAGCAAATGTATTAACTCCTTATTTATATAAGATAAACAATAAACAAATTAGATATCATAAACTTTCTTCCTTCCTGTTTTGAATTTTTCTGTTATTCCAGTTAAGATATTTCTATTCTTCTAGTGCTCCTATTCCTAACATGAAAAAAAAATCACTTCAGCCTCAAAGTCTTGATGCAACAAATATATACTCTATTTTAAAAAACTATGTATTACATTTATATGATACATGATTTTCTTATACAGATATGAAGGAGTCTAAAACATTTGTGCAATGTAGATGTGTTAAATAAAATAGCACTTGTGGAATCACCTAGAAAAGAACTTGACATGTATAGGAGCTTCCTGGAAATAAAAAATTGTTTTCCACTGGTTGCTTCTTCATTCATGCTCTAAGTATATCAAGAATTGCTTTTGGTGGGACTTGCTGCTAACCTACCTGAAAAATGACCTGTTCCTAAAAGGACTTGCTCTATATTTTGTATGAGTAGGTAAATTTAGGGTCTGTGACACTTTGTATGCATTATATCTTTTATCACCACAGAAATCCTGACATTATTATGCATATGTTATAAGTAAGAGGAAAGTTTGGTGGATTAAATAAGTTTCCCAAATTCACCTAGTTGATAAAAAGCAGAGCTGAGATTACAGCCCAGATTTTTTTCTAAATCTATTCTCTAGAGTATATGATCAAATATGAAAAAGAGTCACATATTACAACTATATTCCTTATATTTTTAGAAAAGTAACTAGAGGGACTTTTTCCATCACATTATATGACTGAAAGTTCAATGTTTTCAGATAATTGATTTAAAAATTGAGGGTTATTATTCTCACCATTTTTTATGTTTATCATTTTAAAAATTAAAAGATAAATGTGATATACACTTTTGGAAAAAGAGAAATAATAAAATAATATAGAAATAAAAACGTATTTTTTTTCTCTCTCTTCCTCTGCTTCATAGTGAGGGAATGTGTTCTCTTTCCGGGTCCACAATGCGGCATAGTTTTAAGGGCAAGAACTTCCCAGCACCATGCCCCCCTCCCATCTCTCTCCATACAGAAGATTTAACGGTTTTGGTTTCAATTTTGTGGGAATGGGAAGAAACAAAAAATCAATTACTCCAGAGGAAGTTTTAAGGAACTCCTTTCACTGGCCCCGGGTCTTAGAGAAGGTGCTGGTTCCTCCTAGGTTAAAAGTCTCTTTCTTCTACACCCCTTCAGACTCCATGTTTGGGTCGCCTTCCACGAACACTCTCTCATTGAAGCTGCTTTTCCTTTCCTAAACTCTGTCTCTCAATTCCTTTCCACTTAGTGTGAAAGCTGCTTTCCTCTCCTGGATTCCATCTTTCTGGATTCTCTCACTCAGTGTGAGAGGAGCGTTCCTTCCCTGGTTTTCCCCATCCGGGTACCCTTCTCACTCAATAGAGTGGCTTTTCTTTCTCTCACTCAGTGTGAGAGTTAGCTGTTTCTCTCTCCTTCTCCTTTCTCTCTCTCTAAATAAATCACTTTCTACAAACACTTTTGAGTCCGGCATTTACTGGGCACTGTGCCGTGGTCCCCTCTCTCATTCTTGAGAGGGCAGGAGACCAAGAACCTGGATAAATGTCCTCTCAGGGGAGCTGAGGACACCCCTGAACTCCAATATTAAAATAGCCCATCACAATAACATGGACTTAACCAAGCTTAATAGTCTGTTACGTAATCCTCTCAATTTTCTGTTTGTTCTTTTGGACCTATACCAGTATGCACACATGCAATGGAGGATATAGTGCATAAATTACTCTTAGGCTTTGTTTTACTTAGCACAGGATAGATATTCCTAAAATATAATTTTATACTTATATAGATATGTGTATACATGTTTAAATAAAATGTAAACTGAAACATATAACCAGTGCATTTTTATATTCTTCTGAACTCTTCCTACTGAGGATGCTACCCACAAGTTCCAGTCTTTAAAAAAAAAAATGACGTTTTCTAAAGATTACCCAAGCCCATTGTATAACAAAACCTTTTGGTAAATTCTTACATTCATTTATTTTTAGAAATAAAACAAAAAACTCATAATACCAGGTAGAGAAAGAAATTTTCTACACATTCTACAGGAATAGACAGTTATCCATCAAAGCTCATGTCATATCTAACAGTGTAAAATGATTAGACACCATTTCAAATAAAAAACAGGATACAACACAGGGATGCTTGCTAAAATCATGTCTTCCCATATGATAATAGACCAGTATTTCAAAGAGATATGGTAGGACACAATAAAATCTAAACTTTAGAAAGGGAAATAAAATTGTATTATTTTCAGATAATGTGATTATATACATTATATATGTGTATAATCACATAGAAAACTCTAGAGAATTACCAGAGAAATGTATTTGAATTAATAAGGTTTCAACAAGGTTGCTGATACAATTTTAATATGCCTAATTCAGTTCCACTCTATCAGCAACAAACTGATACAAGTATTTTAGAAAAGAATAGTAGCGAAACTTTAAGAAACTTATTTAAGATACCTTTACTAAAGCCATAGCTGCATATGCTCTGTGGAGTCTTATAAACTATCCAACATGGGAACTACATGTAATTGGTGCAGTTTGCAGGACTTTTAAACTGATTTCTGTCTCTGTAATGCTTAAAATCGCTAAGGCTCTATTTGAGGACAAGATGAGGAAAGGAGTGAGGTGAGAAACCACTGTGGCCAGGTTGAATTCCTGGCAATGCATGTGTCAGATCATGTTCTAATCAGTGAGGGAAATACAAACATATCAATGAGACTTGGAGTTGAAAGATCTGAGGTAGACAAAATTAGTAAATGGATCATAAAGGAAATCATATGGAAGATAAACTAAAAATGTGGTTTCCTGAGTGCTTTTGCTTGTTTTAATAAAAAATTAAAATAAGTGAGAAATGTTTCAAGGCTGTTTGAACTCCCAGGATATGAATAATGTTTCAGTCTATAAATGGAATGTATGTAACAACAAAGAGGAATTGGGCAGATACTCATTTTCATTGAAATATGGTCTCTGTCTTGTTGATATTTGTAAAAAATTATACAAGCCATAGGAACAAAGAATCAAGAGACTACTAAAACATGGGGATATTTGAATAGACAGTTATAGTTCTTACTTCACCTTTATCAAATGTATATTGGAATGAGTGGGGTGTGCAAATGTAGGACATTTCTGTTACTAAAATTACGGAGAAATGGATTGTCATACACATCCACACTCATTCGTGTTTTAATTTCATATGCGGGATAATACAATTACCTTTGCAAAATCAAGTTGTTAATTTAAAAGCATATGGGAAAAATTAGAGGACATCAAGACATGCTGGTATTTATTAAAAATATGTTAGATACATGAGTACTAGCATCCATAAAATTCCTTGTTTAATACATTACTGAGGCATGTAAGATAAGCCAATGGATTTTGGAGATTTTAACAAAATAATATTTCCTTTTATTATCAGCTGTGCCCTACATGAAATTAACAATGTAAGCTGTGCAAAAAGCTCAGGAAGATTGGTATTCCTTGATTGAGTTTTCCAATGCTTTTTTTTTCCTTCTATTTTGGAATAACATCAAAGTCATTTTGCATTCTCATCAAATTGACTCCAGTGCACATTTACTGTCCCTTTAAAGGGATATTTAAATTCTACAACTTACTGTCACAACCTAGTAAGAGCACATGTAAATATGATTCCATAGAAAAAGACTTATCCATTATTCTTATAATATAATATTAATATTTCAAACAATTCAGAGCTAAAACTAAACTACAATTACTTTTTAATCTAATAGAGGATGGCCGATTAACTCAATGAAAGTACAAAGCTAAGTTAAAATGTGCCAAGTAAAAATTTACACATAATTCAAAAGGGAGTTAATGATGGTTACATTATATGACTTCAGTTGAAACAATTTTATAGAAGAAATAAAGTTTTTGAGACCTGAAATAGTCATTTCTGGTTATGTCAGAATATTATTCCACTGGGAAGAAAATTTTCAGAAGAATTCCCTCATTAGATGGGAATGATATGGACTTACTAACTATTCATCACCTACAAATAGGCAGTTGACACAATTCTTTGGTCCTACCTTAAATACAATAAGTGAATGGGCCAAAGAGCAGCCTGGTTTGCAGTTATTGGAGAATTGCCAAAGAGCAGCATGGTTTGCAGATAGTAGCTCAAAGGTGGAGGCCAACCTGCAGATACATTGTGACTGAGGGATGTCTGATTTTTGGCTCAAGTTGAGAAAAGATATATCTGTTCAATGGTCAGACTTAAAAGATGTGTTTCTTATGGCACTATAGAAATTGGACAGTAAAAATAACGACATAAATTTTATGGCTTTTTGGATAGTAAACAATGTTCTAACAGCATTATCTAAGAAGTCGATCTTAGAAAACTGGGAGAAAAAGGCAACCCTACTGTAGAATACTATGTTATGAAAAGCTTCATGACCTTTGGTGGGATACAAAGTAAAAGCAGAGTAGCGGATAAAATATAAGTGGGACATGCATGTGCCCCTCAGAAAAATATTATTTCAAATTCTTAATATGACTGAAACCAACAAGAATATGCCTTCTTTTAAAATTTGTTTTTGGAAGTGACCTCTTAAACATACAGGGTTAGTAGCTGTAGCATGAAGGCATTCAAGCAATGTAACAATAAGCAGGAAAAACAAACAAAAACAAATAAATGAACATGTATTCCATTATCTCTCTCAGAAGCCTGAAAGGTGACTAACATTTGTTTCTCTGTGAATAAGAAAATTAGAAAATAAATCTAATCTACCAGGATGGCCTGGACCACTCCTTAGTTGGTAGGTGAATTACATTGGCCTGCTGCTTATGGTTCCATGTGATTACAGGTGAATCTTGACTAGGATAGACACTCAATCTGGACTTTTATTTGTATATCCAGTAACTGAAGCAAATGCCTTCAACAAAAATAGATACTTAGAGAGAAAATATTTCATTTTGTATCATATAGGATCAAATAATTTATTTTACTACAAACGCAATGCACCAATGTGCTAAGAAGCATCATTTACCTTGAACATATATATCTTAATACCACAAAGTAGTGCACTGATTGAACACTGCAGTGAGCACTTGTAACTTCCACTTATTAAATGAGGGTAATGAGAGAAGTGGCAAAAAAATAATGTGATACATGGGTTTGCCAATTTGAATAAATATATGATAAAACAATAGATGTAATACTAAAAGGTGATCAGCTTTGGAACAAGGTATTATGGGAAAAGTAGAGCAGAGGATGTGGGGAATGACAGAGAAACTTTATATGCTCTTCTCCGCATCTGTTTTTCCTTCTTTGTATTTGCTTGATCCTGTGGTGCCAACAGTTGGATTGTATTTATGACTCAGAGAGAAAAGATCAATTGCTACCATGACAACATCTTAAAATACAGTTGGCCCCTCACATTAGCGGGTTCTTCATCTTCAGATTCAACCAATTGTGGACCAAAAATATTTTTAGAAAACACAAAATAATAGAAAAATACAAATACAAATAAATTCAAGCAGAAAATTATATATACTTATATTGTACTGGATAATAGAAGTAATCTAGAGATGATTTAAAGTGTTCAGGAGGATGTGCATAGATTGTATGCAAATACCACACCACGTTATCTAAGGGACTTGAGCATCCCCAGATTTTGGTATCTGAGAGAACTCGAGAACTGGTCCCTCACAGGCACTTAGAGATGACTGTATTATGTTGAATTCCTAAGGAAGTGATGGGATGAGCTGCTGCTTTTTCTTACTTGTATAAACTGGAATCAGAAGTGTCTGCCTTTATACTGCCCACTGAATGACACTCTAATAAATTTACATTTTTCTGTCTAGTTCTTATGGTTGGCAATGGATGAAGCTGGGACATTAGGCAAACTTAAACTTCCATCAGGTGTCAGCCTAAAGAAAATACAGAGAGAAATATTTCCTAATAATAATGATTATATTCATTAAAACGAAGAAAGGATTATAAGGAGTAAGCAGAAATGACAGCTATGGCAAAGCCGCAAGCCACAGGGTGCATTCGGATAGGAGAGGGTACAACAAAGCCTTTGTTGGTAGAAAGGAGAAGTTCATGTAAACTGCTTGGAAACAGAGTTCATTAGCTCCAGAGGCTCAAAGCCAAGAGTTGGCACCAGTTCATTGGCGGAACTACACTTGCAGGGTGAGTATTCTTTCAAGAGCATCTTATCTGAATTGCTGCAGTACAAAAGAATAAATTTATTGTGGGTTATTTTAGAAATAATCCTGAGACAGTCCATATCTTATATATGCAAGCGTGAGCTCTCCTCCCTACTTTTTCAGCTTCAATTTGTTTGGTTCTAACAAGTGATTTCACCTGGTATCTGCAACTTTCACACAAGTCTATTGGTAAATCTTTCAGCTGAATTTGACAGTCTTACCCTTAGGTGGGGAGTCCAGGTTAATATTTTTGACCAAATGGAAAGAAAGGAAAGTAATTGCTGATTGAAAGAAAGCCAGTAAATTAATAATGTAAATATAAAAATCTAGCATTACCTTGGAAGTACACCGCAAAAAAAAAAAAAAAAAAAAAAAATCTTAGCTGTATATTACAAATATTTTTTGTAAAAGTAAGATGTAAGGCCGGGCGCGGTGGCTCACGCCTGTAATCCCAGCACTTTGGGAGGCCGAGGCGGGTGGATCACTAGGTCAAGAGATCGAGACCATAACTGTTGCCCTGTTCATCCACCCAAAGGACAATGTTTGTCAGATAAACAATATTGGTGGTTCATCAATATGATTGATGGATAAGCAAACATTGGCCAAAACCTTCTACAATAACTATGGGTGGAATTATTATAACACAGGAAACGTGAGCAGGCAGTCATGGTGTTCTCAGCTCAGGTAGCCTACCTGACCCATCAGCAGAAATTGTTGCGGGTTTGTAAGTGTTGTGGGTTTATAAGCTTTGACATCTCAATTCATTGTGCATTCACAGGAACAAAGACATTGCTTGTTCGATGAGAACTCAGAATGAAAAGGATATAATGAAGACCACCCAAATGCTGAGGGAGGCAGAGGAAGAATTCTGACATTGTCAGCCTCCACAGCCATGTATCTTCCATGACTGTCTGGAGAATACCTCCAATGGGAGATATAAGTGCCACAAGGTTCCAGAGTGGTTCTTAGATACTGGCATCCTTCTGAGAAGGCAATGTATCCTGACTGTGGTTCTGAGAGAGAGCAGTGGAAGTAACTGTGGAGAGAGAAAGCTGGGAGGGAGAGGTTAAGCAGCTGCAAGAGGAAATCCCATCTGGTGGTCCTAAGACTAAAGCTCTGCTCCCTGCAGGAAAGAAAAGTGATTTACCCCCCATTGTGGTTACGTATTGTGACCAGACTCCAGGGAGCAGCACATGGAGAGAGAGAGAGAAAAAAATAAACTCACCCTTTATTTTTGCTAGTAAAATATGTTACAGGACATTCACCCACTTGTCCTAAAAAAAAAAAAAAAAAAAAAAAAAAAAAAAAAAAAAAAAAAAAAAAAAAAAAAAAAAAAACTGAAATGTTCTGGTAAAAAATTAAAAGCAAAGAAAGAAATTAACACAGATCAAGTCTTAGGACAAACTGAAATTACTTTTAATGAGAAGACCCATTCTGACTAAACATTCATTGAATACTTAAAAGAAACGTTATTTTGGAAGAAACAAAAGATTGGCAAATAGCTTGGACATAGGACATGGCTTTAGCAATGCATGAGACAAATTCAAAAGTGTTTAAACAATACACTAGGAAACAAAGACAGGAGATACCATGAACTCTTATCCAAGAGAATCTATTGGGCATGCTTCTTTAGAAACAAGGAAAGTCTCCAATTTTGGCAATGTAAACACAAGAAATACATTCATGTGATATTTAAGATCCATAGCTTCAAGGAATTCATAAATGTAATTTGCACAGGTGCTTTCTGACTGCCAAAGTCCTGTATATAAATAAAAATCAAATGTATGCAATAATGCAGTTACTAGGAATGGAGAGTCAAGTTAAACTTCACCCAAATTTTACCAGTAGATAAAAAATGGAAATTAAAGATAAATTCTGCAGGAAATCTTTATCAGTATATTAGTATAAACGTAACTGTGTTCAACACAATCATGGCTCCTCCTAATCCTCAGAACTTGTTTCCTTACATGGAAAAAGGAACTTTGAAGAAGTCATTAGGGTTACACATTTTGAGATGTTGATGGCATCCTGGATTATCTGAGTGGAAACAATCTAATCACACAAGTCTTTAAAAGTGAAGAGCTTTTTCTGGCTGGATCAGTGAGAGAGAAGACTGAAGAAAAAAAGAAATCTGACGCATGAAAAGGACACAACCTGCCACTGCTACCTTTGAAGCTGGAGGAAGAAGATCAAGAGCCAAGGAATTTGGATGACCCACGGGAATGGGCCTTAACTAAGAGTCAGCCAAGAAACAGGATCTTAGTTCTGTAACCAAAAGGACCTGAATTCTGCCTATAACCCAAATCAGTCAGGAAACAGACCCTCATGTAGAGATTACATGAAGGAATACAGATCTCCCAATAACTTACATTTAGCCTAGACTGTGTCAGACTTCTGAGCAACAGAATTTTAAGATGATACATTTGGATTATTTTAAGCTAGTAAGCATGTGATAATGTTCTTACTCAGAACTGGAAAACTAACACAAAGGTATATGGCTATTCCCGCAAGAGACTTAGAATTAAGAATTAACTGAGACTTAGTACTTGATATTCATCAGTAGATATCAATCTATAACAATGTCTGTTATGTAGACAGGGGCCTAGAAAATATTGTTGCAATTTTAGTTGAGTTTTTAAAAAATTGATCTTAGTCTGACTCACAATACATCTGCTATTTGGTATAACAGTTGTTAAATTACTAAAATTAATTTAGTTAATTGCAACAAAACCTTCTATAATGTTAATATCTATGATCAAATGACTTAGGATATTGAATTTAAAACCCCACAAGATGTTTTACTGATGAAAGATCATTAGTCAAACTGTATTTTGTTAATAATCAGTTAATTGTTATAGTAAATCAATTTATTGATATATTTTTAAAAAGTTCAACCTTTTGTAATAAAGTTTTACCTTTCCCCTTCTTTTAGATTGTATATGATTTGAACAAACTTGTGCTAGATAATGTGATAAAATATTTCTTTAAAGGTATGCCTAAACTATATTGAATCACAAAAATAATGAGTATTTTTGCATTTATGATTTTTTTTCTTTACTAAAACGGGTGCAAAATATGCAGAAAATAGAATAACATTGGGGGATTTAAAATTGAACCAGAGTCATGAATGTGGCCCATTTTAAGACAAATTAACTTAAAAATGGACTGGGATCAGTTTTATCTTCTGGAATGCCTGCAAATTCAGTACTGACCTGTGGTGAAGATAAGCCAGGATAGGCTAACTAGTAATTTGTCGTGAGCTATTTAAAGTTTGTAACTCCCTTGGTGGCACATGACCTGCATGTTTATATTGTTTAGAGAACTTAAACCCTTGTTTTAGGCAGTCAAACAGTCTGACGTGGCTGTATGAGCAGTGGAATATAAAAGATCCCCCTCTGAACTATCACCCTAACTATCCTAAACCACATGCTTCTTGGTGATTCATTACTGGGAAGAAAATCTCTCACCGTGTGTGACTTAGAAAGGATGATGTGTATAAAATTTTGCCTGGAAATACTTTAGGACTCTCATTCTTGGGTGTGCTTTCTGCTACTGTCCCATGTCATTCACATTTATTAAATCTGTATGCTCTGTGGAGTTTTGAGAATTCTTTCAAATTGTGCCACACTGTGAAACTGATGGAGTGCCAAGGGGAAACAAACCATCAGTTTAACAAAAGATATCCAAGACATTTATACAAACAAAATACAAAAGTTTATTGGAAGAATAGGTAATTATTTAATGTAAATATCTCAGTCTTACTCAAATTAAACTATGCATTCAGTGCAATCTTAATGAAAATATCAGCAGTCAATTCTAAAATAAATCCAGAAGAGACAAAAGGTCAAAAATTGTCCACATTCCTTTATCAGCTCAGTGTATCCAGTTCCCAGTAGCTGTAAGTGTTGGTTCTGAAAAGCACACTGCTGCCTTTTCTGTAGAATTGCTCTCAGCCCTTGGGAGCTGCCCTGTCAAGATTTCCTTTCCTCACTCATAAGTAATAGAGAATGGCTCTAATGAGCAAGACAATAGTTGTCTTCTTACCTCAATGAGGAACCAACTTAATGGAAAAATTAGAGATCTAGAGTTCTCTGTGGAGATAGACTAGAACTAAATTCAGATTCTTGCATAGCTTTCTTCTGCTGCTTTGCCCTGCATCTTTTATTTCCTATCTCCAAAAATCTCTTCCTCTAAAGTCATTTTAAGAATAACTCCAGCCTAAGGTTCTTTCTCATTTAACCTGTCCTATAACACACATGCTATGAGGCTAATGTTACCATTAATCAGAGATGTTGGTAATATGAAGAAACATGGTGTATGTATGTATATTTGTGTATGTATACATATATAGACAGGTAGATAGATATAGATACATTTAAGAATATCCATTTATCTATCTACCTAGCTATATTCAGTCATGCATTGCATAATATATTCAGTCATGCATTGCAAAATTTTGGTCAAAAATGGACCACATATACAATGGTGATTCCATATGTTTATAAGGAAGCATATATAGGGAACTGATATATGGCACTTGTAACTGGCACTGCAGTTCAAGTAGAGGAAGTCACTGATAATCAGTAGTGGTGCTGGGACATTCAGTTTTTTATATAAAAATATGTGAATAGAAGGGAGGGGTGGGGGAACAAAAAATATGTGAATAAAAATATATATACCAGCTAAGTTTATGTAAGTATACTTTATAATCTTTTACACAATGATGGAATCACCTAATGATGCATTTCTCAGAATGTATTCCTGTTGCTAAATTTTGTGTGTATATATAGACACACACATATTTATATACATACATGCACACAGGTGATATTGTTACCATTGTTCTATTTGCTTAAATATATTGCTGATTTCACATAGGAGGATTTGATGAGGATTCTATCCCCTCACGCTGCCAGTTACAATGTCATCTTAGGATCCCTTCACCAGAATGAATATGGAAAGGGATACCTTACATTTAGAGAGTTGAGGATGGAAAGGGCATGATAGAGATATTTAATGGATGTCTCAAAATCAGTTATCCTAAAGACGATGTGATGCTTGGTTTTGTGGCCATTAACAAAAGCCATTAAATGTGTGGATATTTAGTGTGGCCAAGGAGATCATCCTCTTACCACCTTTCAGTATCCCTGACTCTCTTACTTCAAAGATTAATGCACAGTTTGAGCTCCAGTAGTTTCCTAACCCATTAGCTTTGCCTTTTCTTACCAGAGAACAATAATATTATTTGAGCAATGTTTCATTTTAATTGCATGTAATTTTCTAATTTTATTTAAAAATTGTAATTTTACTGTTTAAAATTTCTTCTTTGCTGATATTTTAATGGAAAGCTGAAAAAAAGGATTATTTTCACACTACCAGATTGATGCTAGTCCAATAAAGATAGAAATCTCTTTAGTTATTTTCTGTGCAGGCACAACAAATTGGTAATGAACACTCATCTATATCCTTAACATATGATTATTCATATGCCAATTGAATCTATTCAAAAAATAAATATTGCTGGCCCATTTTAATAGATTAATAATTTCTCAAAAGAGATATGCTTTGGATTTTAACTGTAACATTACTTTCAAAGCACAAAATGATACAAAGATATAAAAGATACATGCTTTTGTACAGACTACAAAAAGTGCACATACAATGTGATAAACCAGATAGATAGATGGATTACAAATAAAACACAATATTAGGATTCTATTGTTACAGGAAATAACGTTTATCCTGGGGCTTTTAGATTTAAATTTGCAAAGATTCAAAATAAAGAGCATGTCAAACACATAAATTTAGAAAGACACAGTGAATACTCAGAGACTAGGAATAATTTAGTTTGGTGCGTGCTTGGAGAAAGAAGATTGGAAAGGTTAATTGAGGTTAGAGCTTGAAAAATTATTATTTCTAAAGATATTTTAAATTTGTCTTGTAAATGATAAAAATTATTATAATTGTTTAGTAGACTATTGATACACAAAATTGTTAATAGCTGCCATGAAAAAGACACTCTCTAAGCACTTTAATATAGTACTTATTCAATCATCATGAAAATTTTATGAAGTCTTTATAGAGATCATAAAAACTCTATGCAGTTTTTCCAGGGTGACTTTTGAAGATAACTAAAATAATTTAGTATAAAAAAAGGGTTTTCATTTTAATTTTCTAACTTTAATCAATTCAAGTTAATTTCATATGATCATAGAGTACAGTAATTTTCCAGTTGCATTAATCAATTTGATAATCAATTTGATAAAATGTATGTTTATGATATATTAATAACCAAACAGCTGGTACTTGTCTTAGAATGAACATTGATATGTAGAAAACTGGCTGCTTTGGTTGAACTTCTATTTTGAAAAGAAATTTTGGATCTTTTATTTTACTTTATTTTTTATTTCAGAAACCATGTGCAGGTTTGTTACATGAATACGCTGTGTAATGGTAAGGTTTGGGGCTTCTAGTGTACTCATTACAAAACAGTGAACATTGCACCAATATATTTTAAATTATTAGTGTAACTACTCAATATTGTACTTTATTTAGACAGCAATTTCTCTGGGTTCCTTAATAGGATACTAACATATATTTTGTTTAAACCAAAAAAGTTCTAATCTACAATGTAAAACAGAAAATGAGGATGGCGGTGTTCAATTTGATTCCAAGATTTGAGAAGCTGTGCAGTTCCCAAAAAACAACCATATCATATTAGTAATTGAGATTATCTAGGAATAAAATTAAAACTTTTTTCCTATTTATTTATTTTAAAAATGGCTATTTGGTCACTGCTAATTTTTTTAATGCTTAAAATACAGTTCATGTTCAGGAGAGGATGAGGAACAGCTATAATCTTCATTCATTACTTCTCAGTTGCAAGATAGTATAGCCACTTTGGAAAACAGCTAGCATTTTATTTTATAATATGTTGTGCACTCACCATATGATCCAGCAATCTTGCTCTATTTACTTCAGGATAATGAAAATCCATATTTATACAAAAATATGTTTATGAATGTTTAAAATGGCTTTATTCACAGTTGCCTAAAACTGGAAGTTACAGGAATATCGTTCAACTGCTGAGTAAATAAACAATACCTTTTCACATGTATGTAATAGAACTCTGCACAACAAGGGGGAACAAACAGAAATTACTGAGAAATACAACAGTATGGATGAATTCCAATTGCATTATATGTGAAAGAAGCTAGACCTAAAAAGCTTCATACTATATGATTCCATTTATATGACATTCTGAAAAAGGACAGGGAACAGATCAGTGGAGGTGGGAAAGCCACCAAGAAGCCTCAGATTGCTAATGCCTGGACCCAGGAAGAGGTTCTGTGATGCTCTGTTTTGATGCTGATGAAGTGCTAACAAGAGCCAGGAGTAGAGAGAGAGCAAGGCTTTAAGCCTCTTCCAAAGGCCTTCCCATCTCCAAAAAGCACTTCTTACTGTCACAATTTAACTGGTGCTCTGGAAGGGTATCTGAGAAATACACTTTTCAGGGATCTCAGTTCCCTACCCTTATAAATATAGTAGAATAAAAAGGGATGGGAGGAAAATCACGGAAAAGTTACCTTTGTAAAATGTTATTTTCTGTTTTCTGGAGGCTTTGAAAAAAAAAAAAAAGCAGCATCTGTCATATCACCCTACAACAATGGGAGAAGATACATAGATACAGAGAAGAAATATTTATGGATATTTTACTATATATATGTATATAAATAGATATTTTTCTATTAGTGGGAAAGATCATTCCTAATTTAGATATAGGTTTAAATATCTAAATTATATTCTTCTGCAGATATGAAGAGAATAAATATTTTCTTAGTACTGTATTCTCTTCACAATATCATGTCACTAATAATACTAAAGATTACCTTTTAGAAAAAAAAATGTCCTGATAGATTTCTAATCAAACTATGATGTCATTCATCCAAATGCCCAAACCAATCTGGAGCACTTTAGCTGACATGGAAATTTTATGTACTGTAAGTTTTCAATACTTAGATAAATTATTCCTTGGAATGTGTTTAAATTTGCTTTTCAAGAAAGAGGCAAAAATAGGCTGGGTGGGGTGACTCATGCCTGTAATCTCAGCATTTTGGGAGGCCAAAGTGGGTGGATCACTTGAAAACAAGTGAAAATTCATGGAGACAACTAGACACCATTGATATAAATTAAAAATTTTCTGGATTTGAAAGGCTCAAATTTCAAAATTTTCAGGTCTTAGGTTTTATATATATTTATATTTTCTTCTCCAAACATATGTGATTTTATATACACACACAAACACATGCACACACACACACTATATATATATGTGTGTATATGTATATATATGTGTGTGTATATGTATATGTGTATATATATATATATATATACACACACACACACACACACACACACACACACATATATACACATTTACCATTACAGGACATATGTTAAGTGCTATAAGGTGAGATACTGAATTATAATTGAATTAAAACACCATGATTACTTTTTGTTTCATATCAGGAAAATAATGGCAAAAAATAGTTAATATTAATGAGCAATTTAATAATTTAATATTAATAGATGGTCAGAAAAACCTGAGTCATCTAAGGAGAAGGATCAATACAATGAGATAAAAGAAATGCCAAATTTGGGTTATAAAAATTTCTTATGTCATTCTTTGACTTTTTCTTAATATCATATGCAAAGAAGACCCACAGAGACATTTTCAGATGAATGACATGCATAGCTTTGCATTTTACCAAAATGATACTGTGTATAAGGAAAATAAAAAAAGTGCAATGTGAGACTTATGTTAGAGAAATCAGTTAATATACATTTAAATAAAGCATAAAATGATTTTTTTTGTATAAGACACTATTCTTTGATAATTTATCCTTTGATGTTGTAGATTATGAACTTTCTTTCAATGATTTGTATCTAGTGAGAGAATAAAAGTCACATTTAGAAATAATTTGAAGCAATTAATATAATGTGTAATTAGTGACACACCATGAATATTCCAAGATATTTTGTTTTTGTTTTTATTTTTGCTGATAGCGTCGTTATTTGCTTCAATAAAAACTAAGTCTAAGAAATACATAAAAATTTTTATATTAGCTTCAAGATTACTGACTGAAATGTTGTGAAATACAAATAGTTTGTTTTATTAAAATAATATCATTATTCTATTAATTATATAACATATCATAGAAAGTCAAATTACTTGGCTAAACTAAAATTATCATTATCATCTATTGTATGTAATGCCATTGTCAAGATGAAAAGGAATAAACAATATAGTCATCTTCCACAAAATGAATAATAATGCCAAATACATTTACTGCCAAATAAATTTAAAATATTATATGCCAAATGTATACAATATTATATGCCAAATATATATAATATTACATGTAAATTTATGTTATATGCCAAATTTATATTATATGCCAAATGCCAAATAAGTTTGTAATATTATAAATATTAAGAAAAGTCAAGTATTACTAAGAAAGTGGAACAAATATTATAAACACACATAGGAATGTTTTAGAAAATCACAGTGGTCAGTTTTGGTCCTTATATATAACAAACATTCAAATTACCCAATATTTCATTTATCAACAGTTTATGGCATTTCATGATATTCCAATGTATTGAAATTATCACCTACAGTTTTAAAGTGAGTCAGTACTTTAGAAGTAGACACATATATATATAAGTATATACATATATACATGTTTACATATATACACACATGTACGTTTATACATACATACACACACAAAAATTGATTCATTATCAAAATATCTTCTTTTCTTTTAAGATACAATATACTGTCCTCAAATTCAGTCACCTCCCTCTTAGGTACAAATCATTACTAAACGGTAAACATTTATACATTTTTAGAAAATATCAACCCCAGCTCCAAAGAAAGTTTATGCTTATTGTAATCTATACCATAGTCATGTAACCCCCAGGAGCATTCAATGTGTTGAGCTCTATGGAAACTCCCCACCAATGGAGGTTTTCTATCTTGGGCTTCTACTGTAGTATGTTGTGATTCTGCATATACCTCTGTCTACAATTTTGAGGACAGCAGTTTACCCTGTAACCTCAATTCTCTGACTGATCAAGGAAGACATATTAAATTTCAGGATGTTCAACTATTTTCTTGTGAGAACAAGACTGATGATTTCCAAGCTCCTTACATACTGAACTGAAAACTGAAAGAATTTATTTTTTCTCCTAAGATTATGTGGTAGTAAAGAATGCAATAACTAGTACAATGTGTTGCCAATTACTGATTAGTGTGAAAATGTCAAATGTTTTACCTACTATTGCTTTTTGCTGTTAGCACAGTGTACAATGCTCTAAATGAGGTATTAACATTATTCATACATTTGCTAATAAATCTCTAATTTAAGTAACTGTGTTATTTAAAAGTAGCATTTCTGTGATTTCCTTTACTAACTTTTCATTCTGCTAGCATTTAACAATATAAAATACACACAATTTTTCTAGTTTTTTAGCTGTTTGGGCTCACATCTCCAAGAAATGCAAAATAATAACTTAGTCTGTGTTTCAGTAGCTTTTTCATTTCTAGTGTAAATTATAAAGAAGATCTTCATGTAAATTTACAATTTTCTTTTAAATTCTAACACATTGATCTACAAATGACGACACAACTGACATTATATATATTATTCAATAAAGTTCTGTTTTAAAAGTTGAAACAAATTATTTGACATTTACAAAGTCAAATATAGATTCGTAATATTCTTTCTTTTTAAATTTTAATTATTATGTTTTCTTTTTTTGATTTTATTTTCTTTTTCTTTTTTACATTTTTATTCCTTATTTATAATTCTGTCCAGAATAGATTCCTCTTTCCATAAGTCAAATAACTCTCTGATATGTCATTTATGTCAGTTTGACAATATTTGGATCTAGACAGTTCAGCTGTGACTGAGAAAGTGAGTCTTGTAATATTTTTCTTAATTCGGGAATCTATTAATTTATTTAGAGATGGAGTTTTGCTCTTATGTTTCAGGCTGGAGTGCAATGGTGCAATGTCAGCTCACCACAACCTCCGCCTACTGGGTTCAAGCTATTCTCCTGCCTCAGCCTTCTGAATAGCTAGGATTATGGGTGCGCACCACCACGCCCAGCTAATTTTTGTATTTTTTAGTAGAGATAGGTTTCACCACGTTGTTTAGCCTGTGAACTACTGAACTTAGGTGATCCGCCCACCTCAGCCTCCCAAAGTGCTGGGATTACAAGCATGAGCCACCGCGCCCAACCCTTTATTCAGAAATCAATTTTTAAAGATAAAAGGCAAGTACTTGTTCCAGAATAAATAACTGTCAAAATACTAAAATAATAGTCATTGTAAATTGTTTTAATTTTAAACATTTTTAAGGTAACAAAGTACACTTATTTATGTGTGTATGTATCCTTTCACATGGGCTCAAGGAAAATTTAGAGATTTCAAAATATCAATGTTTTGGATGAAAATGAAGTTAAAGAGATTATAACACATATAACAGAAAGCTGTCAGCAAGAGTACCTTAGAAATACTGAGTGCAATCTGAGTTAATATCTGAAAATGTACACATATATGCCCTAAAACTATCTAATTTCTTGAGAAAACAGAAATATATAATCAAATATTTTATTAGCTGTCAAAATGATGATGTCATCATATTAAAGGTAAATATCACTTTAGTATTATTACAAAAGATATTTTCGGTGATTCAGATTGCTTGGTCTCAACAGAAAGTTTGTTTCCTTGGACCACACTTTGAACACCACTGGTTAAAAAAAAAAAAAAAAAAAAAAAAAAAAAAAAAAAAACTTACATGTACTTACTTTGTAGAAGTGCTTATGAAAATAGGTCTGTTTGTTTACAATTTCTCACTCCCTTTTCTTTGAACTCTATGAGAAAATGACATTTAAGGAAAGTCTGAATTAATGATTCCAGTAAGTTGATAGAATGAGAAATCCTCCACTTATGGACTACACATAAACAATAATTTGAAAGCTATCAATAAACTATCATGACTTTGTGGGAGTTTCAGAACCCAGGATGTTGTTGCAAAATCCCTGTGGTGCTGAAGACTGAGAAAATCCATTTGGATATGGCAGGACTGTGCCCAGATGGTAGGTTCACTTACCATGGTACTGGCTGTAGACAGAAAAAACCATGAGCCTTTGTGGACTAAGCTAAAGCCCCATTGGCTTTGGTCCACTATCGTCCAAAGATACAGGAGGAGTTATATTCATTCATGCCTCAGGGAACTGGTTCAATGACTTTGCTCATGGCTGTGGACCTGGAAACAGCCTGTGATCCAGCTAAAGGCTTCTCACCTATGGTTCTGGCATACTCCTGCATATTCAGGAACCACTAATATATCAAAGAGATCTCTGCACTGCCATGTTTATTGCAGTACTATTTACAATAACCAAGGTATGGAATCAACCTGAGTGCCCTTCAATGGATGATTGGATAAATAAAATGTGGCATATATATACAATAGAATATTATTCACCTATAAAAATAAAACCCTGTTACATTGCAGCACCATGATGGAACTGGATGTCATTATGTTAATAAAATAAGCTAGGCACAGAAAGAAAAATACCCTATGTTCTCACTCATATGTGGAAGCTAAAAATCTCCTGAAGATAAAGTATAGATGGGCAGTTACTAGAGGCCAGGAAAGGTAGGGGGTGTGGTGGGAGGATGAAGAGAGATGGTTTATTGGGTACCAAAAAAAAAAAATAGATAATAGAAATTAGATTTAATATTTGATAAATTAGGTAGTGTGAATATAGTTAACAATAATCAATTATATATTTCAAAGGATCCAGAAGAGAAAGGTTTAAATATTCCAAGCATAAAAAAAATTAAATGTTTGGGGTACTGTGTATCCCAATTACCCTAACTTCATTATTATATATTATATAAATGTGTCAAAGTATCACATGTACTTTTAAAATGTGTACCTCTTTTATGTAAAATTGAAAAAAAAAAAGTATCATAAACCACGACCAAGTGAAAATCTCGGGAATGCAAGAATGGTTTAACATATTCAAGTTAACAAATATATACCACATTTTAAAAAAAGAAACCATATGATTGTTATTATAGACGCAGAAAATGCATTTGAAAAATTTTAACATTATTCATATGAAAGGTAAATACCTCAACATAATTAGGGCTATATATATCACAAGGCCACAGCTAACATACTGAAAGATGAAAAAGTGAAATCCTTTTCTTTAAAAGTAGGTACAAGTCAAGGGTGATAACTCTTGCCATTTCTATTTATCACAGTACTGGAAGTACCAACCAGACAAATTAGGCAGGAAAAATAAATGAAATGAATCTAGACCAGAAAAGAAAGTGTCTCTGCTTGCAGATATCATAAACTTAAATGTAGAAAACCCTGATGACACTACCAAAAACTGAAAACTAATATACAAATTCATTATGGCAACAGCGTACAAATTCAAAATGCAAAACTTAGTTTTGTTTTTCTATATTAGCCACAAACTTTCTGAATAAGAAATTTTTAAAAATGTCATTTATAAGACCATCAAAAATTACAAAATACTTAGAAATACAATTAACCAAGAAGGTAAAATACATGTACAGAGAAAACTATAAGATGTACAAGAGAAATCAAAGAACACAAATACATGGAAAGATAGCTCATGTTCATAAATTAGAATAATTAATATGTTTTACACATCCACAGTACAAAACTCGTTCTACATATTTAACACAATCCATGTAAAAATTCTTATGACATTTTTCAGAGAAACAGAAGAATTCTAAAATGTATATGAAATCAAAAAGGATTCTAAATAGCCAAAATTTCTTAAGCAAAAAGAACAAAGCTGAAGATGTCATACTTCCTGATTTCAAAGTATGTTTAAAGCAATAGTAATCAAAAAAGTATAGTACTGGAATAGTAACAGACACATAGACCAATGGAACAAAATAGAGATTCTAGAAATAAATTCATGCATATTGCAGTCAACTAATTCTTGAGAAGGGTGCCAGGAATAAACAGTTGAGAAAGGATAGTCTTTTCAATAAATGGTAATGAGAAAACTAAATATCCACATGCAAAAATATGGAATTGGGCTCCGTTTTTATACTACTTACAAAAATTAACTCTAAATGAATTAAAGGCTTAAGAGAACCTTAAATTCCTAAAGGTAAACATAGTGAAAAATCTCTTTGTCATTGGCCATGGCAATAATTTTTTTGGATATGACACCAAAATTACAAGCAATGAAAGCAATTACAAACAAGTGGCACCACGTCAAACTGAAAAGCTTCTGCACAGAAAATGAAATAAAATGAAAAGGCAACCTACAAAACGGGAGAAAATGTTTGCAAACAATATATCTGTTAAGTTAATATCCAACATATGTAAGAATTTCATAGAACTCAACAACAAAAAATAAAGAAAACAAACATGTAGCCCAATTTTTAAAATGAGCAAAGGATGTGGGTAGACTTAAAAATAAGTTGACACCAGATACATGCAAAAATATTCATCACTAATTATTAGTGAAATGTAAATCCAAACCACAACAAGGTATCATCTCACACTTGATAGAATGGCTATTACCAAAAGGCTCAGGGATAATAAGTGTTGCTGGGATTGCAGAGAAAAGGGAATATTTGGACACGACTGATAGAAACGTAAATTGGCAAATCCATTATGGAAAACAATATGGTGGTTCCTCCAATAATTAAAAACAGAACTAGTATATTATGCATTCCAGCAATTCCACTTGGGGTGTATATCCAAAGAAAATAAAATTAGGATATTGAAGGATATCAGCATTTCTATGTTTATTGCAGAATTATTCACAATGACCAGATATAGAAACAACCTGTCTGTCTATAAATAGATGAATAAACAAAATTATACATATATACACATATATATATAATGAAATATTATTTAGTCATAAAAAAGAAGAAGATATTGCCATTTACAATATGGATAAACCAGAAAGATATTATGTTAGGTAAAATATTCCAGGCACAGAAACACAAATTATGCATGAACTGATTACACATGGAATTTTAAAAAGTTGAACACATAGAAGCAAAAAGAAGAATGGTGGTTGCCAGCGGATGGGGAATGGTTGGGTGGGGAGAAGGGGGAGATGTTAGTCAAAGACTACAAACTTTCACTTACAAGATTAATAAATCTTGGGTTTCTAAAGTACAGTATGGTGACTGTAATTAGGAATACTGTATTACATACTTGAAATTTACTAAGTAGATTTTAAATGTTTTTACCACATACACACAAATGGTAACTATGTGAGTTAGATGTGTTAATTAGCTTGATTTGCGTAATCATTTCACAATGTATAGAAAATTATTGCATTATCCACCTTGAATATACACAGTATTCATTTGCTAATTAGACTGCAATATAGCTGGAAATAAACAACAAAGGAATAGCTCAAAGGAGATAAATGAAATGTTGACCCACGAAGGCTATTCTAAAGACTATGAGCACATATGATGTATCATATATTTGCTTCAAATGATAGAGCTAGCTAACAGAACAGTGAGGAGTCTCTTTCCTTTTCTAATGTATTATAGCCTCCTATTTTTCTGATTTGCAGGAAGAAAAATTAAAAGATCCTATAGAATTAGAAGGAAGTGTGTACAGTCCCCAATACCTATGCTCATAGATCTGACTTCAAATACTGACTCTAATATTTACTGTGTGACAATAACTCACTAAAAGGAATCAAATCCAATTTTGAAAATTGGAGCAGTTTCTTCTTGCATCTAGGATATTCAAGATATACAATCTACCGAAATAACAACTTTCTTTTTTTTTTTTTTATATATACTTTTTATTGCATTTTAGGTTTGGGGGTACATGTGAAGAACATGCAAGATTGTTACATAGGAACACACATGGCAGTGTGATTTGTTGCCTTCCTCCCCATCACCTGTATCTGTTATTTCTCCCCATGCTATCCCTCCCCAACTCCCCACCCCCTGCTGTCCCTCCCCTTTTTCCCCCCAACAGACCCCAGTGTGAGATGCTCCCCTCCCTGTGTCCATGTGTTCTCATTGTTCAACACCCGTCTATGAGTGAGAATATGCGGTGTTTGGTTTTCTGTTTTAAAATGATAGCAATTGTATTCATGATTAGAACAAATACTTTCACTAATATTGACTTCATCTCACTTGATATTTAGTATGTCAATTTATCAATGTTAATAGTTCACTTATTTTCACATGTGAATAATATATAGGTTTTAGACATAGCTATTCTTTGGAAAATACAAATGCATAGTTTAAAAACTTTTAATGAATTAAAGTTAATTGAATAACAGTATTAAATAAAAATATAGCTTATAATAGAACGTAAGCAACATAAGTTCAATTCTTTCTGAAAATAAATATTAAATTATTAGTAATTCTAAATTTAATTAAGGAACATAGCAAGTTTGAGGGTACTCTCAAATAATTGGGCTATTCTCAAAGAATGGTTAATAAATGTTACTTAGTTTTAAAAGCAAGCTGTTCATAAAGTACAGCTATTTAATCTTGTTAAAATATGCAAAGGACATTTTCTTATTTATTAAAGTTTTGTGCCACAAAATATTTGATCCTCCAAAAGGAATATGTATGAACAAAAGTTACAAAAAAATGTAATCTCACCTTGTAATCACTCATAAAGATTAATTCTGCTGGCATAAAATGTTGAAAAGATTTTGGCAGTCTAGTAGTTTTAGTTGAAAGAAAATTATGCTGGCAAAAGATATTAATGACAGTGACCCAAAATGAAGATTCTTTTATGATTGTCTTCCTCTAAAGAAAGTTTCCAAAATGAGTTAAGAAAATATTAAATCAGTTCCTGATTTATAGAAGCAGCTCATTTCCTTTAGAAATCACATTATATTTTGGTTCCTGGTTCTGTTTATTTGTAAATAATTCATTTACTTCAAGAAATATATTATTTTATTTATGAACTTCTGACATGGCAGTGAAAAATTAAAGAGAAATATTGCCAGTTGTTTATGTTGTAGGATAATGGCTTCCTGTTGCCAGAGAAATCTTGAGGTAAAAGCAAGGCAAAATTGAAGTTGATATATGTTTTTTTCATATTGGAAAAATTTATAGGATGGAAAAATCATATTATATTGATTTCCTTTTTTGTACAAAATGCTTATCTGGAGGAATATTCCCTGTTGGGTGATATAGGCTGATAGAATAGAACAAATTGATTGTTGTGCTCTTTTTCAGAAATTGAATTCTGATTGGCTTGAAGAGTCAGGCATTTTAAATTTTTATGTAGTTGAAATTGTCAGCACACAAAAACATTAGGGTTCAAATTCAGGGTTGCAGAACTTTGTTTCAGTTTTCATCTCTGATCATACATTGCTACTTCTTCCTTCCATTTTATATACTTCCTTTTAAAATGTGCCTATTTTTTCTACTATAAGTACTTTTCTCTCTGTTATTTCTAAAAATAATTTGAACTCCCAAAAGATAACCAATACTCTCATTGTCTTCTCAAACAAAATGCCTGTCTACCCTCAAGAAAGAGAGAAGCTAGTAAGAACGCACTGCCTGTTTATCTATTTCTTTCTTTTACTCTCTAGTGTATTGTTCTCCTAATTTTTAATTATTTATTTCACATATTTTAAGTTCCAAAGGCCAAGATGTTTATTTTATTTTATTAAATTCTGGGGTACATATGCAGGATGTGCAGGTTTGTTGCATAGATAAACACGTGCCATGGTGGTTCGCCACACCTATCAATCCATTACCTAAGTATTAACGCAAGCATGCATTTTTCCTGATGCTCTCCCTTCCCACACCTTCTGCCCCAACAGGCCTTAGCGTTTGTTGTTCCCCTCCCTATGTTCATATGTTCTCATTGTTCAGCTCCTACTTATAAGTCAGAACATGTGGTGTTTGGTTGTCTGTTCCTGCATTAGTTTGCTGAGTATAATGGCTTCCAGCTCCATTCATGTCCCTGCAAAATCCTATTTCTTTTCATGACTGCATAGTATTCCATGCATACATACCACTGTTCCTTTATCCAGGCTATCATTGGTGGGCATTTGGGTTGATTCCATGTCTTTGCCATTGTGAATAGTGCTGCAATAAACCTATGTGTACATGTAGCTTTATAATAGAGTGATTTATATTCTTTGAGTATATACACAGCAATGGAATTTCTGGGTTGAATGGCATTTCTGGTTCTAGGTCTTTGAGGAATTGCCACACTGTCTTCCACAGTGGTTGAACTATTTACATTCCCACCAATAGTGTAAAAGCATTCCTATATCACAGCAGCCCTGCCAGAATCTTTTGTTTCTTTACTTTTTAATAACCAACATTCTGACTTGAGTGAGGTAATATCTCACCGTGGTTTTGATTTTTATTTCTCTATTAATCAGTAATGTTGGCTTGTTTTCATATGCTTTTTGGCCACATAAATGTCTTCTTTTGAGAAGTGTCTTGTTCATTTCCTTTGCCCACTTTGTAACAGGGTTATTTTTGACTTGTAATTTTTTTTAAGTTTCTTGTAGACTTTGGTTATTACACCTTTATCACATAGATAAGTTGCAAAAATTTTCTCCCATTCTGTAGGTTGTCTGTTCGCTCTGATGCTAGCTCCTTTTGCTCTGCAGAAGCTCTGCAGTTTAATTAGATCCCATAGTCGATTTTTGCTTTTGTCATAATTGCTCTTTGTGATTTCATTATGAAATCATTGCCCATGCATATTACCTGAATGGTATTCTCTAAATTTTCTTCTAAGGATTTTATAGTTTTGGTGTTTATATTTGTCTTTAATCCATCTGTGTAAAGAAGGGGTCCAGTTTTAATTTTCTGCATATTGCTCGCCAGTTCTCCCAGCACCATTTATTAAATACTGAATCTTTTCTCCACTGCTTGTTTTCATCAGGTTTGTCAAAGAACAGATGATTGTGAATGTGTGTGTCTTACTAGTTCTCCACTGTGTTCCACTGGTCTATGTTTCTGTTTTTGTACTAGTACTGAGGGAAAGTATTATCTTCCCAGGTCCACAAGGGGGAATAATTTCAAGGGCAAGAACTTCCCAGTGCCATGCCCCCACTCTCCATCTGGGGTCTTAAGGGTCTTTGTTTAAATTTTCAGGGGTGTGGGAAAATAATTAGAGTCAATCACTCCAGTGGAAGTTTAAAGGAACTCTTTTCATTGGCCAGGGGGCTGTGGAGGAGGTGGGAATTCCTCCCGGGTTAAAAGTCCCTGTCCCCACATCCAAGTGGATTTCCCCAGGGGTCCCCTTCCCCTCAGTGTGGAAGCTGCTTTCCCTCTCTGAGATTCCGTATTTGGGTCCCCTTCCATAATCCTCTTGGAAGCTTTTCTTTCGTTCTTTCTCCTTTTTTTTTGCTCTATTTCTCTCTGCCTAAATAAATCACTTTCTGCAAAAACTCTTTTGGGTCTGATATTTTCTTGTGAGTGCACTGCACGGTGGTCCCTTCTTCCATTCTTGGGTAAGTGAGAGACCAAGAGCCTGGAAAAACATCCTCTCAGGGGAGCTGAGTGCTCCCCTGCACCCTGAAACCCAGCAGCAGTACTACGCTGTTTCAGTTACAGTAGCCTTATAGCATAGCTCAAAGTTTGTAGTTTTTGTTTAGTATTGCCTTGGCTATATGGGCTCTTTTTTGGTTCCATATGAATTTTAAAATGGCTTTTTTCTATTCTTTGAAGAATTTCAATGGTAATTATTGGGAATGGTATTGAATCTATAAATTACTCTGGCAGTATGAACATTTTCATGATACTGATTCTACCTATCCATGAGGATGGAATGTTTTTCCATTTCTTTGTGTTCTCTCTGACTACTTTGAGCAGTGTTTTGTAGTTCTCCTTGCAAAGGTCCTTTACTTCCCTTGTTAGATATATTCCTAGGTAGTTCATTCTCTGTGTATCAATCAGAAATGGGAGTTCATTCATGATTTAGCTCTCTGCTTGTCTGTTGTTGGTGTATAGGAATGCCTGTAAATTTTGCATGCTGATTTTGTATCCGGAGATTTTGATGAAGTTGCTTATTAGATCAAGCTTTTGGGCTGAGATAATGGGGTTTTCTAGGTATAGGATCATGCCATCTGCAAACAAACCATTTGAATTCCTCTCTTTCTATTTGAATGCGCTTTCTTTCTCTTGCCTGCTTGCCCTGGCCAGAACTTCAAATACTATGTTGAATAGGAGTGGTGACATCAGGCATTCAAGGTAGAGATTTGATACAGTTTGTATTACATATTTTGCATCCAGTAAATACAAAACAAACAATAATATTAAAATATAATTTTCTTTAATAATTTTAAAATTAGTATTGATAGATAAAATTATCTATAACTCTTCTGAGAAAAAATACTAAAGTATCTATGTTACCATAGTTTCATAGTTGAAGTGCAGCGAAATGATTAAATAGATCAATTGCTACATGCCCTTCCTCTATTCACATCCTTTGCAATGTGACTTTGCAGCAACTCCTATCAAGAGTTGAAGTTTATTTTATGACTTCTTAATTTGTGAATAATCTTGCGACTTGCCTTGGACAAGAGAAGGCAGCAGATGTGACAGTTCACCAATTCCAAATGTAGCACTCCATGGTCTTTGCACACTTTGCATGATTGCTCTTGGACTCTTGCCTCAATGATAAGAATAAGCTACTGTCATAAGAGATCCTTTGGAGCAGAAACTAATTAGGACACTAGTCTCAATTAAAGCTGCAGACATTTGTGATCAGCTGAGATCAACCATGCCCAGCTAAGAACAAGGACCCACATGTTCATAAGTAACAATACATATTTTTATGTGGTTATAATTTTATTAGTTGGTGTGTAGCATTACTATTATAGACAAATAAAACAGTAAGAAAAGTAACCCAAGGAATGTTTTTCTTATCAGAATAAAAATAAGAAGTATCAGTTTAAGGAGAGATTAGAGTCTATTCAAATTTATGCAAAAAAAGCAAATTTTGACACATATGGCTCAAGCAATCCTTCAAACATTTCACATAATTATATAAAAATAATTCTAAAAATTATTTTTCTTCTTTTCTATGCATATGTGGGAACGTAAGCTCTGAATCTCTCTTAAGAATTGGGTTCAAGAATAGGCATATATGTTATTTTATAAATGTTTTCTAAATTCTGCAGAGATTGTGTCTTTCTCTTACTTTTATTTATAATTTGCAGGTATTCAATAATCTAAAATAAATTCTATTCTGAATGGCATATATTCTAAATCATTTGTGCAGTAAAGCAGTTGAAAATTATGACATGAGCAAAAACAAGTTTTGAATTGATAGTCACCATATAAAATAGCAGCCTCATACAACTGAAAAATATAAGTTTAGAAACATGTAATCTGAGTATATGCGTCAATCACTTATTAAGCATAATAATCTTTTTACACATGAACTCCCTATGCCACATTCAGGAAACAAGAGTGATCTGCATTGTTTCTGCTTAAAATTAAAAAAAGCATGTTCATATTCATTAAATGACCTGAATCACTATATTTCTAATAGGCCCAACAATACAATTATACACATATTGTTTCCTACGACTTTTGTTTGTTTGTTTGTTTTTGAGATGTAATCTTGCTCTGTGGCCATACTGAGTACACTGGCACTATCTCAGCTCACTGCGATCTCTGCCTTTTGGGTTCAAGTGATTTTTCTGCCTCAGCCTCCCGAGTAGCTGGGACTACAGGTGTGCCATCATACCCAGCTAATTTTTCTATTTTTCACAGAGACAATGTTTCACCATGTTAACCAGGATGGTCTTGATCTCTTGACCTTGTGATCTGCCCACCTCGGCCTCCCAAAGTGCTGGGAAAACAGGCATGAGCCACCACTCCAGGCCTCTACAATTAATTTTAAATCAGTTATGGAAATAGCTAAAAACAAGTAAACTCAGAGGAAAATTCAAATCCAACCACCACGACAGATGTCCACAATCTGGCCAGACATTGTGGGTGACACCTGTAATCCCAGCACATTGGAAGGCCAAGACATGCGAAGAGCATGTTTCATAATTTGTTAAAAACTAGATATATTAGCTAATATATTGTATCAACTAGAGATACTACTTTCCTGTTGACTCTTTAAGGCTCTTGCTATTGTTCTAGTTTGATTTTTTATTTGTCTTATAAATACACCAGTTATCTTAGTATAGTCTATTTAGTAAGCAGCGACGCTTTTAAAGTTTCTCCTTGGAGGGCATAGACTTGAATGTTTGCCATCATCCTGGACAACAGAGGTATTAGCAGGGATCTTTTTGACTTTCCTTTCTTGATCTTACTGTTACCCGGTCTGAATCTTTTGATATTACACAAAGTCCATGCAGCTTCATTTACTGAAAATGCATTATTGTATTGTTTTTCACAGTGCTTTTGACATATGTTGCTTATGAATATGATCCAGTTAAATTTGGACAGGGACAATTTTGAGTGCAGTTTTTGTAGTTGGTTCTGACCCCAGAAAGATTCTCCTTAATTATCTCTTTCTTGGTGCTTCCTGGTAAAATAGTTTAACTTCTCCTTAAGATACTTTATTCATTTTAAGAGAACCGTTAGGACCTGACTTCCCACAATCTGCTTCAAATAACCTCAGCTACTTTCGGGACAGCTTCTCGGCTCTCTTTTCCTATGGACTGCTTATACTCTTGGAAAAATTCTCTTAATAGTCAGTCAACCACTGTCTTTCTGTGCCCCTGTAGAGCCTTTTATCTGTGTACACACAGACAGAGAGACAGCTTTGATGTCTTTTCTTCTAAGAAAACCAGTACTATTGAATTAGAGGCAGCACTATGACCTCATTTACTCTTCATTACCTCTTTGACCCAGCAATCCCGTTACTGGGTATATACCCAAAGAATGATAAAACATTCTATTATAAAGACACATGCACATGTATGTTTACTGCAGCACTGTTCACAATAGCAAAGACTTGGAACGAACTGAAATGCCCATTAATGACAGACTGAATAAAGAAAATGTGGCACATATATACCATGGAATGCTATGCAGCCATCAGAAAGGATGAGTTCATGTCCTCTGCAGGCACATGGATGAAGCCTGAAACAGTCATTCTCAGCAAACTGGCACAAGAACAGAAGACCAAGCACCTCATATTCTCACTCATAAGTGGGTGTTGTACAATGAGAACACCTGGACACGGGGGAGGAACATCACACACTGGGGCCAGCTAGGGGGTTGAGGAGGCTAGGGGAAGGATATCAGGGAGTGGGGGCATTGGGGAGGGATAACATTAGGAGAAACACCTAATGTAGGTGACAGGGAGATGAATGCAGCAAACCACCATGGCACATGTATACCTATGTAACAAACCCACAGGCTCTGACATGTACCAGAGAATTTAAAGTATAATAATAATAAAAAAAAGGCTCCATCTCCAAATACAGTCATATACTATGATAGTGCAGCTTAGTGCTTCAACATATAAACAAGGAGGAGAAGGGGCACAATTCTATCCATAACAATGACCTAAAAGCTCCAATTTCCCAAGCATTTCCAACACTCAATTGCCTGAACAATAGTTTTTGAAAAATAGTATGTTAGAAATAATTATAACAAAATTGACTCATCATTATTAAAAACCTTATGATGTTCTAATTACCCAATGTAGGCTCGCAACTGTGGGGAAATCTGAAGGTCATGATAAAGGGCATTCTGAAAGTTAAAAGATTATATATAAAGTTTATATGAAGCTATGACATCTGCTAGACAAAAGGCAAAGAGGCATCACAGCCAGTGGAAAGAGTAGCCTGGAAGAGGCAGGAGGAGCTTAGAGAGGCACTGTGACTAGACGTGCATGTTCATCTTGTCACCATTTGTCAACCATCTCTTGTCAGAGATAATTTTCTACAATTTGAAAATACCATGACATTTTGGATTGAATTATGAGACTCATAGCCTTTACTACTGTACATCCTGAATTTATGGATTTTTTGATATATTTCTGCTAAGTTATAGTTTTTCCTTTTTTTGCTCAAATGGGTAATGTCAACCTTGTATACAATCTACTAAGCTCAGAAAAATACTCTTTCTGACTCCATTTGTTCTTCATAAATTTTAATTCTGAATCTCTCAATGTCACTTTTCCAAGATAAAATTAAGGTTGAACTACACTTTGAATATTCATGTTAATTGTAAAAAGAGTAATATGTAATTAAAATTATAATTGATTGATAAATATACACTTTCTTTTAAAAAACACCATGAAGTATCAGAAACTTGCTCACCAGCACAATATATGCTATAATTTTCATAACATAATTCTCTGAAACATTTTAACTCCTTTGTTATTCTGCCATTTGGTTGGGGATTAGTCATCCTATTGAATATATGCCAATAGAATATGAGGTAAACAGAAGGAAATGTTAAATTCACAGATTACCAATTTTACCAAATTTTACAATACAGAGAATATGTATATTTGTATTTTTAGTGAGGTGGTAACTTAGGTATAGTTAATATGACATTATACTGCTTATGCTCAATTAAAAACTGCTTTTAAAAATATTTAAGAGGAATTTATTTTGTGTAAAATAGAATTTTTACTGAGAAAAATATTAAATTTAATTTAAGAAATGAATGGTAAATTGTACTTTCAGTTTAATGCAGAAGTAGGCCGAGTTTTTGTTTTATTGATTTGAACAAGTTGTTTACTATTGTAAATAAAGTAGGCTGAATTTTTCTTAATTTATTTGAAAAAATCGTTTACTCTTGCTACAGTGTGAGAAATTCTTCATTAAGAGGATATTTCTCTTACTGTAAAGGTCGTTAAGGAGTAATTTTTCAAATGAAATTGGTGATCTTTGAAGACCAAAAATAGCCTGGCTCTTTGTTATGTATACTTTATGTGTCTTTCTTAATGATAAACTCACAATGAATAACAAAATGAGTTGCATGAAAGATACATGATTATATACTTGGTGGTTTACATGCTCATGTTTAGAAATAGTTTCTATAATCGATGTTCAAGTGAACCTTGATTGAATAGGAAAAAGTAAAAAATATTTGGGCCATTTTGACTATTTGCAAGTATTCAAAAAATTTTTTTATAAATTAACTAAATGTCACAAAATTAAAGCTCACAATAACATATTTATCCAAAATACTTAAACACGAGTAAAGTAATATAGAATATGTGCACGGACTAAGGATGTCATCTATTTTAATGTCACATTTTTAATATATTTTCAAAGTTTTACTTAAGACAGAAAAATCTGAAAACAATCTATAGAACACTTAAGTAATGTAGTTAAAATGAATTTATAATGCAATAACAGAGATCAGAAAGACATTTTGCAAAAAAGTAAGTTAACTTTGAAGAAGCATATTCAGCATTGAAAGAAGTAATGATGAAGAAACATCTTTGATCAGTCTTTTCTTCAACTATTATAGTATGCATTTTAACACTGATTATACTTCTTTATGAAATAAAACCCTACAAGCGAAATAAGATGAAATTTTAAGAAAAGAAACAGATTTGCTGAAATAAATGTATAAAGTGTCATAATACATTCTAAAACCAGCAAATGAATTAGGTAGATGATGTTTGGTGAGAATGCATTTTGGTAACTATGCATGGAATTATTTTAAATGGGACACACTTCATTTGCAAAAGATATCTGAGTAGGCTGTCATGAAAAGGAGAGTAATAACAGCAATAAACAGGAATGAAATAAATGAAGATAAATGGAGAGTAATGTTACAATATACTGATAGAATTTTTCACATACTACAGAAAAGTCTGGGCTGACTTAGAATGAGTCAAGAATCAGAAAACTGAGGCTGTAGTCCCATGACCGATATTTATTTCTGTGATAGTGGGCAGGCCACATCATCTCTTTGTGCACCCATTTCTTCATCTAGATACTGCTAAGAAGCTGTGATTAGAGTCCTTTGACAGTCTGATTTTCTATAGTATTAATTACCTACTCCTTTTATTTTTCTGTATAGAGATAATTTCAGGACAGAAGTTCTAAATTGCCTGAATCATGAATGGTAACAACAGCAACATGTACCTAGACAGTACCTAAGGTACCTAAGTACCTAAGGTACCTAGGTACCTAAGACATGCCAGACATTGGGAAGTCTGACAGTTATCAAATCATTTGATTCTTACCACAGTACACTGAGGATGACTGATTTTATGATTCCCTCCCCTATTTAAAATCAGGTAAGCTGAGATGCAGAGTATTAGTTAATGCATACAAGATCACACAGCCTTCCCATAAGGCGAGCAGACTTTGATTTCCAGCAGCCTGGCTCCATGTTTCTTCTCTTAACTCCCATTTTGTACAATTCCTCAACTCGAAATGTTTGCTGTCATCTTAATGCAGTGTTATAGGATGATGGACTTATATTTTTGAAATTAAGAACTATTAGGAAAAGTTCAAAATATCTGATCTCTTTCCCTATAGGTAAATTTAGGAATAAAAGTAAAAAAAGTATACACCAAAAAAGAGACGTAAGTGCCTTCAACTGCAATTTCAGTTTTTTTTTCTTCTACCTATCCTTTTAGAGGTGAAATACCTCAGTTGCCAACATATGAATGCAATAAGGATTACTGGTTCCTTCAGACTTTTAAAATAATTTCAACTGAAAATTATTTTTTTAAACAGGTAAGTGATGAATTTGTTAATTTTTATGATTCTTTAACAAATTTTAACAGGCTACAGTTAAATTATAGAACAAGCATTTTCTTTCTACAACGACAAATTGACTAATATTAAAATAAATGATTTCATATGTAATAAAACTTTTTTTAAACTGAAGAACTAGTGTAATAAATTAACAAATATCTTTAAAATTGTATACAATAATAATTACACATCGGGGTACTTCTCTACTAGGACTGATGGTTGGCACTTTGACCATGGATTCTTTGTGTTCTTTCAAATTTCAAAATATCTAAAAATTGATATTTAGAATTTATGCTTTAAGTGCATAAAAGTTTGTGATGAAAAATATGTTTTAAAAACTGTTTTTAACAAGAAAGAAGGTTCTTAAAGCTTTCACTTCCTGTTCAGCAATGTACCAATGACTATTTTAAAAGCAGACATTTTAACACATAGATTTTTTACCTTTATGAACATTATGGTATATTATATAACTACATTACATGCAAACATTCAAATGACCATTTTTGCTCAATGTATTATTGCTTATTATTAAAATGAATTTTAAGGATTTCCTAATATATGGAACATTTGGCTCTTCCTTGAAGAGATTATAAATCTGAGTGACACAGTTTATAAATAAGATAATTTTTTAAGTGCTGTAAATCTGTTACTAAGCAAAAAAAAAAGTCTTTTTTAAAAACTTTTCTATGCAACTCTAAAGAATATTAATATCATGAAGCAAACTAGTATTAAAGATTGTTTGCAAATCGTAGAATTTATAAATCGAATCATAGAAATGGATTTAATTTCTACATATAATTCCTTGGAAATATAAAATGCTTCTTTTAAGACAAAAGAAATTAACTTTTTTCTTCATGTTTCACATATACACACCTGTATGTACTCATATAAATGAGTAAGTTCATAGAATATTCCTTAGATCTCAAACATTTTCTTCACTCTCTATGTTAGCTAATTATTGGTAATTGGAATAAACCATCAAAGACACGAGCTAATGAGTTGGCTACTTAAATAATTCACATAGAAAACAGTACTCAGGATTAGAAGATAGATTTTGAAGATTAGAAGATTGCTTTTGAAGTACTTATAAGGTGAGAACAAAAATACATGCTACCATGACTTAACTTTTTTCATCAATATATGTATATCTGCAAGTCTTATATATGTGTGTTTTTCCATAGTATAAAATACATTTTAAGGATATATACAACACTGTAGGTCTAACTTTAACTTTTTTATAGTTTAAATTAACATAATAAAATCAATCTTTTTTAAGTTTATGCTAACAATCATACCCTATCTTAAGGTGCTTATGTAAAATTTAAAATCAGAAAGACATTTTAATTAGTAATTTAAAATCACTACTAGTTGGAAACTCTTGTGCTTATATTATTGTGTTTTCTGTACCAATCTCCACACACACACACACACACACACACACACACACTATGGATAGCCTGATGGATTATAAATAATTTTACAAAAGTGAAAGCTTTCAACAGTGTAACTAAAATATGTCTCTAGACAAGAATTGTGTGCCTCTTGCACATTTCCATGCAAAGGTATTTATAGAAATGCTTATTTAATATTTTGAAAGTTCTCTATATTTTAAATAAAATGAATTAAAATACTCATAAATTGCATTTATTTTCAAACAAGTGAAACAGAGTGAGCACCACATTTGAGAGGAAGGCATTTGATTTTTCCCATATTGTTACTAATTAACTATGTAAATATATCCAACCATGGTACTTTTCTGTGCCACAACTTTACTATGTTTGTATTGTTAAAACTTGGTTATCATATATTTGTATGTTATTGAAACCCAAATATCTATTCTTTCTCATAAAATTTTGCATTTTTCATACATTGTAGAGAGAGATGGTGGCGAATTGAAGAGTTTTCTTCTCTTGCAAATCCAAAAATTGTATGAATTTTAATAAGCTAAAAAAGCATCTTCTTTTAGAGGTATTTTGAAAACATAATGTAATAATGCAACATATTGAAGCAGTGGATTAAGCATTGTGCATCTGTCCATATTGAATCATAACTTGGTAGCACTTGGTATGTTACTTTTCCTGGGACTTCTATAAAAAGTTACCACAACTAGGGTGGCTTAAAACAAACAAAAATTATTCCGCCACATTTTTGGAGGATAGAACTCTGAAATTAAATTTTTAGCACACATTGATTCCTCTGAAGGATCTAGAGAAGAATACTTCCTTGCTGCTTCTAGCTTCAGCTGGCTCCCTGCAGTCCTTGGCCTACCTTGTTTGTAGATGATGAATCAATACAATCTCTACTTCCATCTTCACATCAAATTTTCTGTGTGGGTCTTCTCTTCTTCTTATAATAACAGCAGTCATTGAATTTTGGGCATACCCTAATCCACTATGACCTCATCTTGAAATCTTCAATTACATTTCAAAGACCTTACTTCCAAATAGAGTCACAATCTGAGGTCTCAGTTTGGGAATACATTTTTTTGGGACACTATTCAACCCACTACACTCGTGCTATTGTAAGGCTAGCCTTTTTTTTTTTTTTTTTTCTTGAAATCAGCATTATTAAGGCATAGTTCATAAAAAATTAAACAAGTCTATAATGAGTGTACAATGTGATTAGTTATGACCCTAGTAACTACCTCCTGAGTCACCCCTCAACCACCCTATTTCCCTTTGATAGTGCATCCTTGTACCCAGGGCCAGGGAAATACTTATCTACTTTCTATCAGTATTGACTAATTTTTCCTGATATACATTTTCATACAAACATAATCACACTTATATTCTTCAGTGTATTTTTTCCTGAATCTTCTATGTTGTTGTGTTTATCAATTTTTTATTGCTGACAGATTTCTTAGGAATATACTGCACATGTTATTCCATTCACTTTTAATAAACATTTGAGTTGCTTCTAATGTAGAGCCATTATAAATTAAGCTGTTAAAACATTTATGTACAAACTTTTCTGTGAAAATATGTTTTTATTCATTTGTGGCAATTACCTTATAGTTCAATTGCTGAATATTATGGTAAGTTTTCTTTAAAGTTTATAAGAAACTGCCAAACTATTTTTCAAGTTAGTTGTACCATTTTACATACCCAAAAGTAATGTAGAAGAAGTTCAATAGATCCACAAAGTATTTTAATGCTTTGCTTATAAAAATAGTGTAATCTCATAATATGAAGTAGGGGGAATTTTTAAACATATAAATAAAAGTTTTAAATAACCATCAGACAGTTATTAGTAAATAGTTTCAAAATTTTGTGGCACTTTCTTCTATAAGAATATGTCTGTATCCTATTGATATTTCAAAGTTAAAATTGATATTCTATTCTATACTTTCATAATCTTTCTTTTCGCTTAAGATTATATCATCAATTTTTTTTTGTAAAATTAGTTTATATAGATTTAGTAAGCACTTAATATTATTAGCATTAATAGTAGTACTTGGAAGTTGTTTTTAATGGTTATATAACATTCTCTTTTGCACATGTATTAAAATTTGTTCAGAAATACCCTAGCAGTTGGTATTATAAAACAACTTTTCTATTAGCAATTTTTTTATATGAAGTTGAATTATTTTTCAAAGTTATAGAGGTCTCACGCTTTCAGATAGTCAGCAATATTGAGATGCTTTCACCAAAATAAAAGGACGATTGACTTCCCTTCAAAAGAACAGTGCTTATTTCACTGTAAAATATAACATATAAACATCGTAACTGAGTCTTCCTTTGCCTGGGAGATTCATAAATACATTTGAACGTTACACCAAGAGCAGAATCCTTTCTCAGGGATGTACTCATATTAACTATTGAGAGAGCTTAGTTTTGTTGTATAGCAAACAACAGCTGCTACATCTTTCTAGTCTCTGCTCAGTCGTCAGGAGCAAATAATTGGATAAGTTTCCCTAACGACACTATTAAAAGAGCATTTTCTTGCCTGTTCCTATCATTCTTTGTGATCCTTATACTGCTTTTTTTTTTTTAAGCGCTTTTTACCACATAGTATTTAGTTGTCCATTTGTTCTCTGAGTACCTTCACACTCCCATTAAATTACAGACCAACAAAAGTAGGATTGCAGTCAAGTTGTTCACCAGCCCATCTTCAGGCCAGGAGAGGGCCTCACAGGTAGGAGCTCAGCAACTATTTGTAGATTAGACAGATGAATTAAACTCTTAATTCAGTGAATCTTTACTGAGGAACATTTTTTAAAAAAGAAAAAGAAATACCACAGCCACATAGCCTATAAGGATATGGTGGAGTTTATTGTTTCCTTGTAGGAAAAGTTATCGCTGATGAAAAAGATGTTTGTTTTCTGAGTACCTCACATGATGCTATCAACGGTCACAGTAACACTTAATTCTCATTTCCTTATTGGGAAGCCCACGATCTTTCATGGAAAGCATTTGTATAAACAATCTTGCTCCTGACTTTACAAATTCACTCTCCTTTCCTTATAATTTGCCATCAGTTTTACCTTGCTACATTTAATATGTTTTTTATTAACTGCCTAGTATAAAACTAAGAAAAGACAAATAAATTTGTCCTTTCTTGCATTCAGTAATTTCCAATGATTCTCTTGTTTATGGTGACCTTTCCTAACTTCTTTAGTTTATTTTTAAAAATATATTTTATCTGTATTTTTGTGCCCTTTAACCGACCCCTCTTTAAGATCTAGTGTTCATTAGAACAATAGGTTGACTATAGTTAACAATAATTTATTGTATATTTCAAAATAACTAGAGGAGTAAATTTTAAATGTTCCCAAAACAAATAAATCATAAATGTTTGAAGTGCTGAATATCCTAATTAACCTAATTTAATCATCACACTTTGTATGTTTCTGTTCAAATATCACATGTATCCCATATGTACAACTATTATACTCCTATAAAAACTTAAAATAATACATTAAAATACATATCTCTAACTTTTCTATTCTTCATCCTCCTATCTTACCTAAATGCTCTCATTTTTAATAATAAATTTTTATTGACACGTGGTCTCACTATGTTGCCTACACTAGTCTCGACCTCCTGGGCTTAAGTGATCCTCCTGCTTTGCCCTCCCAAAGTGCTGCGATGTGTGCAGCATCTCATTCTATTTTTTCTTTTTAATGTTTATTTTAGGTTCCAGGGTACATGTAGGGTTTTATTACATTGGTAAACTTGTGTCATAGGAGTTTATTGTACAGATTATTTCATCAACTTGGTATTAAGTCTAGGACCTAAAAGTTATTTTTTCTTCTCCTCACCCTCCTCTCACCTTCTACCCTCCCATAGACCTCAGTGTCTCTTCCCTTCTTTGTGTTTATACGTTCTCATTTTTTAACTCGCAGTTGTGTGAAAATGCAACATTTGTTTTTCTGTTCCTGTGTTAGTTTGCTAAGGATCGTAGTCTCTACTCCATCCATATTCCTGCAAAAGACATGATGTTGTTGTTTTTATGGCTGCATAGTATTCCATGGTGTATATGTACCATATTTTCTTTATCTGTCATTGATGAGCATTTAGGTTGATTTTATCTCTTTGCTATTGTGAACAGTGCTGCAGTGAATATTTGCATACATGTGACTTTATAGTAGAATGAGTTATATTACTGTGAGTATGTATCTAGTAATAATACTTCAAGATCAAATGGTAGTTCTACTTTTGGCTCTTTGAGAAATTGCTATACTGCTTTCCACAATGGTTGAACTAATTATTTACATTCTCATCAACAGCATATAAGCATTATCTCCACAATGCCTTTTTATTTCTTTCTTTCTCTCTTTTTTTTTTTTTGGAGGCAAAGTCTTGCTCTGTCACCTAGGCTGGAGTGCAATGGCACAGTCTTGGCTCATTGTACCCTCCGCCTCCAGGGTTCAAACAATTTTCCTGCCTCAGTCTCCCAAGTAGGGGGAGTTCAGACACCATGCCCAGCTAATTTTTGTGTTTTAAGTAGAGACGGGTTTTCACCATGTTGGCCAGAACTGACTTTTTAATAATAGCTATTTTGACTAGTGTGAGATAATATCTCATTGTGCTTGATTTTCATTTCGCTAATAATTAGTGATGTTGAGCTTTATTTCATATGCTCATTGGCCACATGTATGTCTTCTTTTGAAAAGTGTGTTCATGTTCCTTGTCCACTTTTTAATGTGGTTGTTTTTCTCTTGTATGTTTTTTTAAGTTCCCTATAGAGGCTGGATAGACCTTTGTCAGATGACCTTTGTCACTTTGCAAATATTTTCTTCCATTATATAGGTTGTCTGTTTAATCTGCTGATAGGTCCTTTTTCTGTGCAGAAGCTCTTTAGTTAGATTTCCTTTGTCAATTTTTGCTTTTGTAGCAGTTGCTTTTGTTGTCTTTGTTGTGAAATCTTTGCCCCTTCCTATGTCCAAAATGGTATTGCCTCAGTTGTCTTCTAGGGTTTTTATAATTTGAGGTTTTATATTTAAGTCTTTAATTCATCCCAACTTGATATTTTTCCATAGTGCAAGGAAGTGGTCCTGCTTCAATTTTCTGCATATGGCTAGGCAGTTATCCCAGCACCATTGATTAAATAGGGAGTCTATTCCCCATTGCTTGCTTTTGTTAGCTTTGTTGAAGATCAGATAGTCATAGGTGTGCAGCCTTGTTTCTGGGCTCTCTATTCTGTTCCACTCGTCTATGTGCCTATCTCTGTACAGGTGTCATGCTGCTTTGGTTACTCTAGCTCTGTAGTATAGTTTGAAGTTGGGTAACATGATTCCTCCAGTTTTGTTCTTTTTGCTTGATTGCCTTGGCTATTTGGGCTATTTTTTGGTTCTATATGAATTTTAAAATAGTTTTTCCTAGTTCTATGAAGAATTTCATTGGTAGTTTGATAGGAATAGCATTGAATCCTATTAATTGCTTTGGGAAGTAACTTCATTCTTTTTCTTTTTTTCTTTTCTTTTCTTTTTTTCTGAGATGGAGTTTCGCTCTTGTTGCCCAGGTGGGAGTTCCACGGCACGATCTTGGCTCATCGCACTGCAACCTCTGCCTCCTGGGTTCAAGCAATTCTCCTACCTCAGCCTCCCAAATAGCTGGGACTACAGGTGCATGCCACCACACCCAGCTAATTTTTTTTTGTATTTTTAGTAGAGATGGGGTTTCACCATGTTGACCAGGAAGGTCTCCATCTCTTGACCTCATGATCCACCCGCCTCAGCCTCCCAAAGTGCTGGGATTACAGGTGTGAGTCACTGCACCCAGCCCCTTATTCTTAATAGTAAAGATTTTTAACAAATTTAATGAATATTGCTAGAAAGTATATAGTAAACACACACATATGTATGTACATTTGTATTTTTGAATATAGCCTGTGTTTATAGTTTATTTAAATCTGTGTTATTATTGATATAAAATGTTATAATTTTTTGTTGTAATTAATTTATTAAGGCAGATATTTAATCATATATTTTTGTTATGTTGTCAATATCATGACTTTTTTCTTTCCTTCATAGTTAAGTTTCCTTCAGTTTCTGACATAGGAACTGGCTCATGGGTACTGTTGCATAAGTTCTGGCTCAATGTATTGATTGATTAAATTTGTAATTTTTTCTGGGGTATATCTAGGCCTGCTCTAATAATATTAACATATTTCTAGAACATGTGCTTTCCTAATTTGCTAACTGTATGTTTCATTAGAACTGAAATGTTTTAATCCAGAAAACTTTGATTATGCTGCTTTTCTCTGTATTCTATTTTCTTTATATAGGATTTCTCTTATTTTTATATTAGGTCCTGACTTCAATATCTGTCATAATTTTTCCTAATAGTTTCTTATATTTTTTCCTATTTCTGAGATCATTTTACTATATCTCTTACTTTATTTTTGCAATGTGCACACTACTTTTTCTTTCTCTTATCCTGATTTAATGTAATTTCTCATCTCAGCTGGTTCTTGTCCAAAGCTGCTTGCTCATGTTTTATAATTGCTTGGAAATTTATTGAAAACATGAATAAATATATGTTTTAAACAATGTTTCTCAAAGTGTAGCCTGCTGACTCCTGGGAAACTCTGAGAGCTTTAAAAGTAATGTGAAGTCAAAACTATTCTCTTAATAATATAAAAAATTAATTTGGCTTTTTCACTCTTATTCATTGACCAGAGTACAGTGAAGTTTGCCAGAGGCTATATGAAATACATTATCATCACACAATTTAAAATGCAGAAAAACGTAAGAATCCAGCTCTCTTCTCTTAAGCCAGGTATTAAGGAGATTTGCAAAAAAATTTAAATGAGTCTCACCCTTTTCTCTAATTGTTGGAAAACTACAATTGTTTTCCAAAAATTGTAGGATATTTATGTTAATATTTTAATTTTCTTAGTTTTCATATCTAATATTGTAAATAGTAATAGATACAATCCACATAAAAATGTTCTTTGAGGTTCTTAATAGTTTTTAAGAGTATGCAATGTTGCTAAGGCCAAAAGTTTGAAAATTGCTGCTTTGGAGTATTTTCATTCTTTTTAATTATAGCATATGTTTTTCTAAAATAAGTAATATGTTTGCAACTTTCTAGTAATAACTTATGAAGGGACTGAATTGTTTTTGTTGAAAATTTTGAATTTGATCAATGAAATGATCAATGTTTGGTCAACGAAACATGGGTATATAGCATTGATATTTAAAATTTAGGTACTGTCAGCCAGATGCAATGGCAAGCGCCTATAGTCCCAGCTATCCGAAGTCTAAAGCTCAAGTAGGATAATCACTGGAGCCAAGTCTATCCTAGGCAACATAGTGAGATTCTGCTTCCAAATAATTAAATAAAATTTAAGAATTTAGTTACCTAGAATCATAGGATTTTGTTGGAAGAGAAGATAAAGCAGTGGAGAGTAATCACTTGTGTCATCAATCTTTAGATGAGAAATAATCTAATTTCCATAAAATTATCTCTTGTGATTGATACAGCTAATGGAATAAGGAATCCTTAGTTTCTAAGAGTGTCAATACATGTCTGCTAAGATTTTCTTTATTCATTATGGAGACATATTGCTCTTTCAAGGATGGTATAAACAGGAGGTTATTGGGGAAGAGGGGGTGAGATTTAACACTTTATAAAAATTTAATCCCATTTTCAGTATACCAAATACTAGAAATAAATTTCTTCCTACAGTATCACATGTGTGGAACATACATAGCCTTCATTTCTGGCATAGATATATGTAAACCCGTGAATGTTTCCCCAGTTGAGTGTTTCAGTGGAGATTAACAATAGTCAAATGCCTCTGCTCACAGTAGCATCTTGCTTAGAACTCTGAAAAGTTACTTTCATTGTTAATGAGTTTTTTTTTTTTTTTTTTTAATGCCCTGTTTTGGAGAATATTTTCCCAGAAGATGTTTTCTTTCTGGTTTCTTGTCTTCTGAAGCCTCTTCTAATTTCTTATGCTCAGATTTAATAAGATCACAGTGGTATTCACAAATTCTTGGCCAATTAGGCACTGATCTAATGCCTGCTATAGGGTATTCTAAAAATAAAATAACCAGATATAAAGTAATATTTGTATAACACATTAATATTTTTACATTTACACAGCTTGTCTATTAACTAAATTGGTAACAGACAAAGAAACTTGGGATATTAATATTTTTCTTATTTAAAGCAAAGAAAATCTCTACTAGTTTTCTTCTGAGAAAGAAACCAGTTCCTCAGTCTAATGTTGGTAACTGTAGTGAATTTCACTCTGTATGTTTGAATTACCCAAAGCATAAACAAGAATGTGAGCATACCTCAACAAAATTAAGTTCCCAAAACCATGTAAGGCAGCCAATAGGATCTGATCCTGCCCTGAACCCATGTACACCTAAGAAGTCAATAAGTCAGTGAAATATGACTTGTTCTAAGTGTTAAATAGGGAATAAAAATTTCCTCCATCAAACAAAGGAACTACTATGTGTAGCTTTATACTTATTATATGCTAAAAGAGATGTGAGAGTGCTAATAAGTCCTATACCCATCTGAGAAAATATTCTTTTTTTTAAAGTTTGGTTTGATTTCTTGCTTGTTCAACGGAGTTGATTGGTAGTTGTTATGGTTCATTTGCTTTTTATGGAATATGCCTGGGCAAAAACAAAATTTTCATGAATGATTATCCCAGAATAAAACTACACTGGAAGAGGATTAAAATATAATAAAAAAGAATGTTAAAATCCACAAAGTATTATTATATCACTCTCTCAGACATTGTAGATTTAGAAATAGTAAACATCTGAATTACGAGCAATAACAGCAGCTGACATTATTGCTGTTAGTGTTTTCTTTTTCATAAGAATTACACCATAATCTCTATTACCTTTATAATTAAATAATTCAGAATGCTAGTACTTAGTTTGCTTTTTTCCTTCTAATTGTTTCAAAAAATTTTTAAATATCTAATTAAATGTAAGAAAATAGGAAGGGAAAAATAGCAGATTACTCAGAGGTAAAAGTATGACTATTCTGTAAAATTTAATTAGATAATTGAATTTATATTTACCTCTTAAATAATAATTTTATATTAAATTATCAAAATCAATTTAAAAAATAAAGATGAGCATAAAAAACTGGAACTTCAAAGCAAATGTTTACATTTTTCTGATTTATTTTTTACTGTTTTAAAATTGAAAAAAGACTGATTTTGTATTTGCTCACAATCCTTAAAGTAGAACTAAAATATTGTTCTTTCAACAAGCGTGTGACGTAAAAAATAAATGTAATAAATTAAGCAAGAAGGAAATGTTGACGGAGTTTTTGGGGTGTTTTGAGTATCAGAGTTTGTATTTACATGGCTATATGTTCTGCCAGATGGAGGAAAGGAAAGAAAGGAGGAAAACTTTATTACATCAACTATCTTATTTTCTTGTGTCTAAGACACAAGCAATCATAAAACACACTATAATAGTATATACCACCCAATAAATTTTTAAAAACATCATCAGTCAAATACAAAACACTGTTCTCTTATCATGTAAAATTTTATTTTAGACTTTTTAGACTTGTTTTAAGAAATTATTATGTGTCACTCTGGGATGCATGTAAAAAAGGTAATCAAGGTCTTCTTCAGTCTTCTGCATATTAAGAGTCCAGCCTCTCTGAGTCACCTTTCAGTTCCTGTAATGGACATTCACATTATTTCTCAGTACGTTGCCTTCGATATCAGTAATGTTGGTGATTCAGCATTTCTCAAAGTATGACTGTACTATTATCTTCAGGATTATCTTACAAACAACAGCTGACAATGATTTCCATGCTTGAATGTGAGCATAAGGACAAAGAAATTATGGTAAAACTACCTACTGCCTACTCAACAGCAGTTATAGTATGCACCCCACGTAATAGATATTAAATGTATTAGAATTAATGAGATAAGAAGTTCATGTTTTTTTCCCTTCATATATAAGATTAAAGTCTTATATTTTCATGTATTTAACAATGTTCTTCTGCTTAATATGCTGTTTAGTTGGAAAAGCACCTGAAGTAATCAAATAATGAACTAGTAAATGAGCACATCTTACAAGTCTTAATTCACTGAGAACATTTGCAACTTAGCTTACTAATCTTGAATGAGTGTCCTATCTCATTGAAAGAGCACACTGAAAGATATCAAATACTGTGAATGAATATCTTAGAGACACCTGTGCTAAATCAAACTGTAGTAAACAACTTAACAAAGCATTTAATAACTCTTTGTATGTTGAATTTATTTCCTGCAGCAATCTACAGGTTTCCAATTATGGTAAAGTATAAAACACACAAACAAATTGCTTTCAGAATATTCAGAAAGTGTTCATTTGGTTTAAAAACTTTACTTTTCTTTAAAATTTGTTTTCTGAACATTTATTGTCTAAAAATATCTACTATTTGATTATTTGATAATATTAAGGCAGTGTTAATGATATGGTTCATTATCTCTATCAAAAGTCAAGATTGTAAGCTTACATTAGTATTTCTGAAGAAAGAGTATTATATTGGGCATCTTCCTTTTTATACTCATACTTATTCTTCTATTACACATTGAGATTTGTCACTATATTCTATAATTTACTAAAATTATTATGATTATGACAAAGTCAATGATTTAAAAATTGAATTTTAAGTTTGTCTCATGTTAGTTTTGCAATGCTGGCATGGTTAATCTTTCAGGAACTTAGTTATTCTAATTGTAAAATGGAATAAAGAATATCTCAACGGTTTTGGAAGAATTAAATTGTGATAGAATATGTGAGAATATCTTACACGCATTAGTGTTATGTGAAGTTGCTACATACATCGTCTTCTATCATACATGCCAATATGATCAGTTCTTATTTGCTCTACCAAAGTGAGTATACAGAGATTTTGAATGTGACTGTCTTAAAATTATGCTCAACTCATGTCTTTATTTTCTAAGAAACATGTTAGCTCCCAAGAAGTGTTTCAATATCTATTTTTATGTAATAAAATGCATATAGTTTCATTCAAAGATTATAATAGCCAGCAGAATATTAATTTAAAAAATGTAAAATTATAACATTATTATCTCCTTTAGGATTAAGATATTTGGTTGCAGGTGATAGACATCTAATTCAAGCTAATTTTTCAAAAAGTTGTCTTTAAATTATCACGAGTCATTAAGATATAACAATGTTCAAGTAAAAGAGTGAAATCACTCAGATGGCATTGATCCATTCAAGCCATCAGAACTTTCAGTTCATATTTATGTGTCCTTTCATAAGTTTCTCTTTTCTGGATGTTCTGTTATTTCCCTGGTCCACAGAACGGGAAATGTGACTGCTTATGCATTGCACACATTCAACATGAGAAACAACTTTTTTCTTTCTTTAAGTCAAAATAAAATTCTGAGTGAAAAATAACAGTGAGTTCTGCTTGAATATGATCTCTGCCTTTAGAAATGCAGACCCTATAGTTGCAATAAGATTTAAAGATATTACACTGAGAAAACTGAATACTAGAACACAAAATTTATCGCTGTCCGCATTATATCTTTTAGAACTTCATAACAGTGATTTTTTTTAAGACTCGATGCTGCTTCATCTTTAATTTTTTACCCTACAAGATTCAAAATGTAAACTATTAATAGTAAAATCCCCAGTAAAGTGAACAAGCATAGTTCATAGCTGCATGGCTGACATTTGGTGTAACATATCCAGTACCAAAATACAACTTTCCTCAGAAAGTATTCCCAAAGAGTAGCAATTTGGCAGATCTCAGTTACTGCTGAGTAAATCAACTTCATAGCATATGTTTATTTTACTGTCTATTTAGTAGAATAGATTTGAATATTTTTAAACATGTGAAACTGAAAAATAGGATTCAGCTGTATATCTGTAACATTCAAAAATTTATTTCCAATAATCAGTGCAAGTGTAAAACTGCCTTACTTAGTTAAGGTGATGGACTATTGATTCCCCTGGGAAGAATTAATTTGGGAGAAATTAGAGATGTATGCCAAATTAGTACTTACTTACTCTCATGTATCTATGATATTTTAAAAGTAAGACAATTGTAAGTTATTTTAATTAGAATGTTATTTAGGTTAAAAAGCTGTTTCAGTAAGGAAAGGCATGCCATGAGATAATTCCTTTTAATCTTGAGAATTTATAATTCAACTTCAAAGAAGTACATAACATTTGTTTCAGGAGCCTGAACAGAGAAGGTTATAAGAGGGGAAAAAAAGTATTGTGATGTTTAGAGTGTAGTTCACAGAATCCTGAAAATAGGCTGAAACTAAAGAGAAAGGTGATAAAAATGTTGTCATGATGGGTACAGCTAAAGGACAGGAAGATAAGTCTAATATACATTTTTAATGATAATAATTTATAATATCAGTATTAAAATATATTGTATACACAAACCTCTTTGCTGTCCTCATATAGAAAATAGCAGATAGGGAGAAAATAGCTGTTAGAGATAAAAGAGGGATATGTGGCATTTTGTGTGTTTCATAATATCTTTGAACAACTGTAAGGCTATCTTCAGTGGGAGAATAATGTGGCTTAACCATTATACTCGCTCATAATATCAGTTTATAATAATATTGTTGTCTAGATGCTACCATCAGATTAGCTTCAAGAAGTTGGGGAAGAGAAAGTCCAAGCTAATGGGATCACAGAGACCAAGCTGGAATTAAGAAAATAAATGGTTAATACTAAAAGAAACAGGTTCTGAAAGGAGTTAGATTGTAATTTCTTTGGTCCCTATAAGCTCAACATACAGGCAAGATTTCTTTGTATTTGTTGTTGATTTTATTTTCTACAGCTTGGGTTTTTGTCAGCTGCTAAACAGTAAGAAAACCCTAACTGGAAACTGTCATGCAGCAAAATATTTTCTTTTAGTCACACAGAACCTGTGATAATTAATAACATAGACTGTTTTGCTGAGTGTTAATAAATTTAGTGTAAGATTTTACTGTGGGTGAAATATATACCTGGAGATTCCTATAGCAACACAAAAGGTCATTTTTCCACACAGACTAGTTAATGTAGTAGGATAAAAGTAGATATTTTGAGATTGCTGTAATCATAGAACATTGAGGGTTTAAAACACCTTAAATATCATCCATTCCATACCCTTTCTTGGTAAATGGAAAATAAAATAGACACATAAAGACGTACTATAATGACGGGGTATCTCTTCTAACTAAAATAGCTCTAAATAGTGCTTAGAGAACTGGAGCAAAGGCATGAATCAGCCAAATGTATTCTTGTTCTTTAAATTTGAGACTATTTGAAAAAAGAATGTATTAAAGTCAAATCTCTGTTCTATTTCAGAAACAAATGCAAACCATTTTCAGGTGTTGAGTTCATGCCCCAATTAGCCGAACTATTCAGCTATGGGAGAATAGTTGAGGATCAAAACAGCTTTGGGCCATGATGAATAGTGAGTGAGAGAATAGACTAATTAATAATGCCATGACAGTGTAAGTCACTTCACTGGAGCTTAAATTTTGGAGGCCAAGAGCTGCACACAAGTGATTAATATTCACTATTTAAGGTCAATACAATTTATTTTTAATATTAAGGAATCCAATTTTATATTTTATAAGCAGAGAAGGAAAGTGAAACTAGAGAAGTTTATAAGGATACAATTTCAATGCAATTTATATACTCTGATAAGAGGAAATGATGGATTTCATTATTGTGGAAATACATTCAAAAGGATATTTTAATTAACACATTTAAAAATTAAAGCAACATAGTTAAATCATAGAATCTACACAAGTGTTTCAAAAAACAATTTACCAAATTTGATATACTCACTGTTACTTCTATGTTTAGAATTGTATATCATGTGAATTGTATACTTAGGGTTTACTTTTTTAAAAAAGAAATATAACTCTTAGGATTTCACAAACGTTCTCTGTTTATTAAGAATTTTGACAAATATTATTTCTCTCATTATCTTCTCACATCCCCTCAATTATTTGCTTCCCATCTTTATCAGGATCAGTAAGGACATATGACAATATTTGACTCTACCCCCGACATCCAACTACAGTTATGGTTTTAGGAAAACAGTCTCATACAACCTCTCCTGCCAACTTAGATTCTTCATCACTATCGCTATCTCATTTTGTCTCTTTCTCTGACTCTATCTCTCTCTTTCTTATACTATTGCATTAGTTAAAACAAAACAAAAAGCAAAGACCAAAGCCAGTAAGGGCATATAACACAGTAAAGGTGAAACATCCAGATAAATGTCATATATTTTATTCAGTCAACTTAATATACTGACATGACTAAAATCTTCTTATAGTCAACATTTTACAAATTTGCAAAGCACACTGATGCTGCTTCTCTTCTTTTAGTTGTAAATAAGAAGAAAGTATATGGCTGTTAAGAGGCAAACCACAAGGCCTTGCCTAAACTGACCAAAGCCTAAATGGGCATGAATTGTTTAATAATTAAATTTAAAAGAATATTCAAAAAGAATATGCATCTATTTTCAAATATATTTTCTATAAATAGAATTCCAAAAAATCCTTATTCTCAATAAATCATTTTTACATGTTTAATATGTACAATTTGATGAGTTTAGACATGTGTATACACCCCTGATATTCTCATGGCAGTAAAGGAAATAAGCATATCCATTACCTTCAAAAGTTTCCTTGTGTCCTTTTTTGTTTGTTTGTTTTTGTAAGGTCACTTAACATGAAATCTACTCTTTTAACAAAATACCCAAGGAGCAACAACTCCCCATTTTTTCTTTCCTCCTGCACCAGGCAACCCCATTTTCTTCTCTGCTTCTAAGAATTTGACTACTTTCGATATCTCGTATAAGTGTATCATAATACGGTATTTGTTCCTCTGTGCCTGGCTTATGCTACTTAACAAAATGTTCTCCAGATTCATCCATAATGTTGCAAATGGCAGAATTTCCCAATTCTGTTTTATTTATATAACTCACTTTCTTTATCCATTCATATGTAATTGGATATTTGGGTTGCTTCTATATCTTGGCTATTGTGAATAATGCTGCAATGAACACAGGAGTGTATATTTCTTTCCAAAATCTTAATTTTATTTCTTTGGATATATGCCCAGAAGGAGAATCATTGTACCATATGGAAGTTCTATTTTTAAATTGCTAAGGAACCTCCTTGCTGTTCTCTACAGTGGCTTCACCATTTTACATTTCCACTGATGTGTAAAAGATTTCCCATATCTTCACATCCTCGACAATAATCATTTTGTATATGTATATTTTAATAGTAGCCATCCTAGCAGAAGTGAGGTTTATGGTTTTGAGTGAGAATTGTGGTTTTAATGTGCATTTCACTGATTAGTGAATATACCTGGTGGCCATTTGAATGCATTCTTCAGAGAAACATCTATTCAAGTCCTTCACTCATTTTAAAGAAAATAGACAAAGGTCTCGCTATGTAGCTCCGGTTGGTCTGGAATTCCTGGCTTCAAGCAATACTCCCACTTCTTCCTCCCAAAAGCATTAGCTCCTCCCAAAGCATAAGCTACCATGCCCAGCCCTTTGACCAATTTTAAATAATTTTTCAAAATTTTTTATTATTTGTTTTTATTTTGCTATTGAATTATAAGAGTTTTGTGACGGTTAATATTGTTAACTTGATGCACATTGTTGTTCCTGGGTGTGTCTCTGAAGGTGTTGCCAGAAGAGATTAACATTTGAATCAGTGAACTGGGAGAGGGAAACCCAATTTCAATATGGGTGGGCACCATCCAATTGGCTGTCAACATAGCTAGGAAAAGGAGGTGGAAGAAGGTGAACTATGCCGGCTTGCTGAGTCTTCTGGCTTTTATCTGTCTCTTGTGCTGGATGCTTCATTCCCTGGAACATCAGACTTCAGGTTCCTCAGCCTTGGACTCTTGGACTTACACCAGTGGTTTGCTGGGGGCTCTTGGGCCTTCGACCACAGATTGAAGGCTGTACAGTTGGCTTCCTTATTTTTAAGGCTTTGGGCCTCAAACTGAGCCACTACTGGCTTCTTAGCTCCTCAGCTTGCAGATGGCCTGTCCTGGGACTTCGTGATCTTGTGTATCAGTTCTCCTTCATATACTCACTTTCATATATACATATATCTTATTAGTTCTGTCTCTCTGGAGAACCCTGACTAATATAAGTTTCTTTATTTTGGATATTAATCCCTTACCAGTAAGTGGTTGCAAATAATTTCTCTCATTCCATAGATTGCCTTTTCGCTCTGTTGTTTGTTTCTTTTACTGTGTAGAAGCTGTTTAGTCTGCTTTTTTTTTTTCTGCCTGTGCTTATCCAAAAAAAAAAAAAAAAAAAAAAAAAAGCACTGCCAAAACCAAAGTAGTGAAAGAGTTTTCTTATAGATTTTTTTTGTAGAAATCTAACAATTTCAGGTTTCATGTTTATGACTTTAATCCATTTTGAGTTTATTTTTGTGTATGGTGTGAGTTAGGAGTCCAGTTTCATTCTTTGGATGTGGATATCCAGTTTTCTCAACACCATTTATTGAAAAGGTTATTCTTTTCCCATTGTGTGTTCTTGGCACCTTTGTGAAAGATCGTGTGACTACATGTGCATGTATTTATTTGTGGATTCTCTACTCTAATTCTTAAATAATAACTTAGCCTCCTCCTTAAAATGCATAGCACTTACTATTTGAATTATTTAGTAAATATGCATTGAGAGTCATGTATGTGACAGGTATTGAATCTTATTTCTCAAACAGCTTAGCATCTTTTTAAAAAAAAAAGCTCAATTTTTTCACATCTCTTTTCTTAACCTAAAATACAGAAAAGCTCCATTTCTTATTTATTTATTTATATTTGAGATGGAATCTTGCCCTGTCGCCCAAGCTGGAGTACAATGGCGCTATCTGGGCTTACTGCAACCTCTGACTCCTGAGTTCAAATGATTCTTCTGCCTCAACCTACCAAGTAGCTGGAATTATAGGCACCTGCCACCACGCCCAGCTAAATTTTGTATTTTTAGCAGAGACAGGGTTTCTCTATGTTGATCAGGCAGGTCTCAAACTCCTGACCTTATGATCCATCCACCTTAGCCTCCCAAAGTGCTGGAATTACAGGTGTGAGCCACTGCACCTGGCCCCCATTTCTTTTTAAAGTCAATGCTTCTAGCAATGATTTAGGAATTTATTCTGTATAAATGATAACTTTATATTTTTATTACTAATCTTTCTCTTCCAAGGAATTGCATCCTTTCTCTCTTTTTTTTTCTCCCCCCCCCCCCCCCATCCTTTGTTTCTCAAAAGATTTCCAGATGGATCCAAACTTTACCAATTACCTACTATTGCTACACTTAGGGAGTCAAAAGACATAGGTTATAACTTAGGTTTTAAATCGTGAATTAAATTTTCATTGGAAATCTTGGATTTCTCATAAGTTTAGATAACATTCCACTTTAAAATAAAATGGTAATTGGTGTAGTTTGATGAAATGTGATAGAGGGCTATGGAAACAGAACTGGAAATTGATTACAAATGTAACTGTTTGTATCTTGACTGGTGGTGTCCTTAACATCATTCTGTTAATGTTGGAAGGCAATATGACATCAGTAATAATTTCCTAAGATGCTGTAAATCAGACTAATCTCTGTTTCTCTAAATTACTCTAATCCCAATAGGCTTCCTTTATTAAAAAGAAAAGCTGCTTTCTGACCACCCCTTTATATCACTAATAGTGTGATCATATGCTCATATCTTTTAATGTTTTCTATGTAGAAAAACAGATTTTTTGACTTTTTAAATATTATTGATAATTATTTCCACTAGCAACTCTTAATTTAAAACCTTATCATGTTTTATATGGAAAAATAAACATGATAAAAAAAGGAAAAGGAAATTTCTTATTAGGCTTTGAAAACGTTTGGAAAATATCCTTGAGAGATTATTTTTGTTTTTAAAAATTTAAGTAAAAAATCTTTATTAACTGTATTTCTGTAAGCATGACTATATCTGTTCTCAGAAAATTGTTTTAATTCTGTGTCTTATCTAGGACCTCTCTTCTCAATGCGTTCTCTTTAATATTCAGAGTAGTATTTTATAAATTGAGCTTCGTTATCTAAACATGAGTATTTCAAAGCATAAGTTAATGATTATAAATAGTGCCATTTTGTTCTAGTATATTCAATTATTTGACCCTTAGTTTCATAATTTCTAAAACACTATTTATTGTTATACTGAATTATAATATTACAATATTTAAATTAAATGTCTGCTTTTAAAAAATATTTTTCCCAGTGTCTAGTAAACAATAATTGCTAAACATGTATTCATTCGAACCTGGCACAAGTGACTAGAATTTATCTGATGTTCAGTAAATATTTACTCTCTAGTGTTTTTTCAATATCAGTTAAATTAGAAATGACTCCTTTTTCTAGGGGCATCTTTCTTTTAGACTAATTATGTCAATTCTCTTATTTTTTGGCAGAAAATTAACAACATCCACATGCAATTCTAGCTCTCTGGACATTTTCAATTCTTGATTTCATTATTTACACATGAGTCAGTGCTTATGAGCACAGGCTTGGAACTTAGGTTTGAGTCTTGGATCTGAACTTGCATGAGTACCTAACAACTCCATCCTTTGATGTCTTATTTGTAAATGAGGATAATAGCTACCACACAGGGCTTCAGTGAAGTTTTAAATGAGATAACATGTTAGGACCATTATAACAGTATCTATCAAAGAGTAAGCACTATATAGTCATTAGCTTTAATTATCTACCTATGTTATCAGACAGTCTCAATTGAAATATCAATAATTAACTAATTTTTGAATGCACTCTATAAGGGCTTTTAAATTGTCATTAGATATAATTATGTCAGATGCTCATAAGTTAAGATAATAACAAACTCATAAATATTAGGTGATTTACTTTAAATTTCCCTTTTCTGGTCTACATTTCAACATGAATACACATTTCAGCACTAAACAATTAAACTCTTTGCCTCAAAACATTTTAATATTTACCCAATAAAGTCAAAGTATTTTAGCATGATTCTTTTTAAAGACTCCATTATAATACAGAAGCCTATCTTCCTTCCTACCATGTTTCTCAGCTATTCTCCTCTATACATCCAATATTATTTCCAAAAGCAGAACACTATTTGTCATTACTTAACATTACCAGTGTTCTTTTTTCTTTCTAAAACATCTCACTTCCGAAATAGACAATCCATATTGCAAATTTAAAATGATTCCTCCTCTAAATACAAAAACAGGAATCCAACAACCCTGATCTATGTAGCCATACAATTTTTTTAACCCTTTTCTCATTTGCCCTGAGAATACTCGCCAGCAGCGCATGTGACTGCAGTGTTTATCTGAGATAACCTTGCGATGAAATACCTTGCCTTTATTATTTTCAAATCATTCTAGTATACCAACTTTGGAAACAAAATACATCATTATATTTACAGCATTTTTTTTTTCTTCCTGGATCTAGCTCTTCTCACCCAGGTTGGAGTGCAGTGGTCTGATCTCGGCTCACTGCAACCTTCCTGCTTCAAGCAATTCTCCCTGCCTCAGCCTCCTGAGTAGCTGGGATTACAGGTGCCGACAACCATGCCTGGCTCATTTTTTTGTATTTTTAGTAGAGATGGTGTTTTGCTATGTTGGCCAGGCTGGTCTCGAACTTCTGACCTCAGGTGATCTGCCTGCCTGGGTTTCCCAAAGTGCTGGGATTACAGGTGTGGGCCACAGCACCAGATCTGTTCATAAGATATTGATCATTAAATAGCTTCACTAAAATTCTGTTTAAGGAGGCATAAAGGAGTTATAATGTACTTTGGGAAAATAATAACACTGGTTACCCTAAATGTAATAAACCAAAAGTTATGCCTGTTGTTTAGAAAATTTATCCCTATTGTCCATTCCATGATAAATATAGTGAGAACAATATAATTATGCCATTATTGTACTATAATTGATATCTGAACAAAGCTTATATAACACCTATATATTCTCCCTATGGTACTTGTGTTTACTTCAAGCTTACTATGCTTAGTAAACATTTAAAACAGCAAAATTCCCAACAAAAACACAAACATGCAAAAATCATGCTGGAAGTAAATATAATGAAAAAAATACTTGTTTTTAATGTAAGAGATGAAGCAAGAAGGCAGTGTCATCTTGTTTGACCTCATCCGAGAATGCGCATCTCAGGTGACAAAGTATTCACTGCTATAAGCAATGAATTTCTACAAGTGACTGAATATTCACCATAAGTATTGATTTAGGGGTTACAAATAAATTATAGTTAGTAGGTGGATCTCCAAATACAGAACTGCAAAAAATAAGGATTGCCTGTGGCATTTTGTTAGAATGTTTTCTATAAAATTTTGTTGCTTTTTTATGTAGTGGATTTGTCTGATGATAATTCTCTTGTTAGAAATTGGAAAAAATATCAAACTGATCTTTGCATCTCCAATTATTATCTAATTAGATTTTGCTTTTTTTTTGTACAAGTACATTGTTTCAAATGACAAAAAGCTCCAATATTTAATGAAATAATCCAATCTATTTCCTCTAGCTTTACAACTTTGCAAGTTCTATTCCCAAAAACAAAATTAATTTTAACTATTTCAGACACTTATTCTGTTGTTTATCCTCATATGATTTATTGATGTCCACACTAACTTGGTAGGTGTGGTAAGGTAGAATAAGACGGCACTTTGTTTTGATAAGCATATATTCAGTGGTGTCTAATCTGGAGCTGGAAATCCACATCAAGTCTGCATCTAGGTACTATACATAAAACAGACTGCCTATAGAGTAGAAGACTGAATTATTTTTAGAAACTCCAAACATAAAACACAAAATGTTCAGAACACAATTTACACATTACTTGTCATACAAAAGAAACAAGAAAGTACAACTTGAAAGAGAAAAAAATAATAAACTGATGCCAAATTTGAGATGAGTCACATAGCACAGTTATGTAGCAAATATTTTTAATAAGCAATTCTATAAAGGCTTCAAAAATTATGAGAATACTTGAAACAAATATAAAATGAAAGTCTCAGTAAATGAATGGAGATAAAAACAGAAAACAAAGAAATTTTAGATAAAAACAATGAAATGATTGGAATGTAAGAAAACTATCAGATAAGTTCAATAAAAGATTGAATATGACTAGAAACAAAATAAAGCAACTTTAAAAGTAACAAAAATTATTCAATCTGAACAACAGAGAAGAAATAGACTGGGAAAAAGAAAAGCATAATCTAATGGAGGGGAGTTAATACAAAACCTATTATTTGTATAATTTGATTTCCAGAATAATAGGAGCAAGAAGACAAGACCAAAATAGTATTTGAAGAAATAATGGCTAAAATTATTCCAATATGGAAAATAATAAACCTATTGATGCAAGAATAGAAAAAATCCTAAACAAAAGGAATCCAACGAAATCCACATCAAGGCACATCACAATCAAATATCTGCAAACTAAACATAAACAAGAATCTCAAATATGGCTACAGAAAATAAATATAGAGAAACACCAAAGCAAACAGCAGTGGGCTTCTCATCTTTAATTATGAAGACCAACAGAAAGTGTCACACATATTTTGATTGCTGAAACAAAGTAACTGTCAATCAACAATTTTATGTTTAGTGAAAATATTCTTTAACTATGAACATGAAATAAAAATAATCTCAGACAAAGGGAAACTATGAGAATTTGCTATCAGAAGCATATCCTGAAAGAATGGTTAAAAGCAGTTTTTCAAACAGAAAATAAATAAATAAATATCTGTGGAACATCAGAAGAAAAATAACAAAAATTATACAATTATTTATAAATATAATTCATTCTGTTTTTGAGTGTTCTATATCATATTGCATTGTGGATGCCAAATTAATAACATTATCTTATATGGCTCTCATCGTACATAGAGAAAATATTTACTACTATACTAAAAAGGAGAGAGAGCAAGAAACCTAAAAAAAGGCAAGGATTGTATTAGCATTGTTATTTATTTATTTATTTTGACACTAGTGTCTGATAAATTACATATGTACAATAAAATACAGTGATACCTAAAAATTTATATAGAGACATAGTAAAAATCTCTAGAGATAATCAAAAACAGAATGGTAAAAACAAAAAAATGCACACTTAAAAAGGAAAAGTAAAACAGAGGAATGCAAAACATAAGAGATAAATAGAAAATATACAATGAAAGAAAAAACTTAACTCTAATATATGAATAATTACATTAATATAAATGTTCCAGATTTGTAAAGCTCTGGCTCACAGCATTGTAGGGTATAAAATTTAAAAGGCAAAGGGACAATGAGACCAATTAAAAAAAATATCATATAGCGCAGGGATTTAAAAAAACCCTTGCCTGTCACAAGCCATTTTTGAAAGATTGCTGTTGCAAGTTTTTGTGCTCCAGAGCATATAAATGGAAATTTTAACTTCTACTAAAATGATGCTGATCAGTGATCTGATATTTTAAAATACTGAAATATCTCCACTGAATTGAACTATTTTAAAGGGAATTCCTACAAAAGCCAAAAGTTAGTGGCTGTGGAATGATTTTTAAATAGTCCTATAAAAATATTACATTCAACATGTATATAACCAAACCTAGCAACTGAATATGATACTTTCACATTTCTAATGAGGCACATAAGTCATGTGGGCCAAACTGTGTGGGCTTGAAATTGATAAAAAATAATTAAATATAGAGTATGAAGACATGGTATATTGAAATTTGGTAGTGTCTCTTAGAGAACAGAAATCCACATACAAAAAAATGCTTTTAAATCAAGGCAGTCCAAAATTTGTTTGATTTAGAACTATGATTGATTAGTTCAGTGGTTAGAATATATTAATAAAAAATGTAGGATTGGCTCTTACTGTGGGGTTCATTGACAAGCTGTTTTTCATAAGGATGGTCAAAACGAGAAAAAAAGTGGTTATTTTGGTTTTCCTGTTCTTAGACATATGGTCTAAACTTCTCTTCTTTCCTAATTAATCCCTCCTTTTGAAAAATAATTTATCTACAAAATAATGTTTTCCTCCCTCCTTCCCTCTCCTCTTTCTGCCTTCCATTTCCCTCCCTTTCTTCCTTTACTCCTTCCACTCTTTCTACTTCCCTCACTTGTTCTTCCTTTAGTACTTCTTTATGTTAAATACAAGGCTAGAAGTAATTGAAATATGGATTTAAATTCTTGCTTTGTGTCTTAGGTAAGATATTTATTTTTCTGAACATTAAAATTTATCTTTGAATTGGATGTAATTTTACCTTATGATATTCTGCTGAACATTAAAGATTCCATGATTAAAGTTTCTAATTCAGTGGTTAGCAAATGGCCAATATTCAAAACATGATAAATATTATTTTGTATTTTTACACTGTATTATGTTGGTATTTAGCTTCTGTTTAACTCTGTCATATCAGCTTTCCTTAAATTCTACAAAATCACCTAGTAACCAAGATACTCAGTTTTATCTATCACAGGAAGAGATCTAATTTTGAAATGTAATGACCCTGTTGTGTGTCACAATTAGATAATCCATATTCCAATGTGAAATGCTATGTGAAGTTTTTAATGGTAGGTTATGCATGGCAGACACTAACAGCTCAGTAAAGAGTCTTCTGATAGTATGAACACAATGAATAAGTTACCACCCCCAATCTCTCAAAAAATTAAAACTAATGTCTTTCTAGAGCCTTCTTAATTAAGATTTGCATGGAGAACTAGTCACTTAAAGAATGCCAAAGTCTTTTCCCAACCTATCTTTGCTGAATCAACACCACCAAACTTGAGCATCTACTAAATTCATACTCTTGTCTTTCTAGGAATCAACTTTGAGCATTCTTTCCTACAATGTCTTTACTTATGACATCCTTTTGCCTACAGCATCCTTTATTTACCCATTTAATATCAATAAAATTAAGTTAATCTACATCGAATCAGAGCATTAGTTATATCTGATTTTCTCAATATTTGGTCAGGGAAACACTTGTATCAAAATAGCCCTTGGAATTCAGTTAAACTGCAAAACCTTGAGTCTCACCCAACACCTGTTAAATAAATCAGAATGGGGGTTGGTGTTATTAAATTAAGCAATCCTAAGGGATCCTGTGTACACTGAAACTTAAGAACCACTGATGAGAGAGAGAGAGAGAGAGAGGGATGATAGACAATAGATAGATGACAGAGAGGTATATGACAAATAGAGATAGATAGAAATAGGTGAATAAAAAGAATAGAATAGAATAGAATAGAATAGAATAGAATAGAATAGAATAGAATAGAATAGAATAGAATAGAATAGAATAGAATAGATCAGACAGATTATAGTTTCTTAAGGCTGCTGTAACAAAGTACCATAAACTAGGTACATAACTCCTCTCACAGTTAAAGAGACTAGAAGTTCAAAACCAAGCTATTGACAAAGTCAGCTTCTTTTGGATTCTCTGAAGTAGAATTTGTTCCATGCCTCTCTCCAGACTTCTTGTAGTTGCCAGAAACCCTTGGCATTTCTTGCCTTGCAGCAGCATCACTCCAATCTCTGCCTTCATCGTCATGTATTTTCTCTTTGTGAATCTAAATATCCAAATTTTCCTCTTTTTTAAAAGAAATTAATCATTGGATTAAGGCCCAGACTAATTTATTATGACCTCTTCTTTGCTTCACTACATTTGCAAAGATCATATTTCCAAATAAGGTCACATTCATAGGTACTAGAGGTTACAATTTCAACATACCTTTTCCAGGAGGTTATAATTCAACACACACAAACACACACATGCATACATACATATAGTCAATCATGTTAAGCAAGATTACGCTCTGGAAGCAAAAAAAAAAATCTTATTGGTTTGAAGCAGTAGGGGTATATATATTTTTACTCCTGCTATTCTGTTATGAGACTCAATATGACCTAACCTCTAGAACCTTTGATCATCATTAGTCTCTGTGTCAAGGAAAGTGGGAAACCATGGCATGTGTATAACTATGTAACAAACCTGCACATTCTGCACATATACCCCAGAACTTAAAGTGTAATTAAAAAAAAAAAAAGAAAGTTGGAAACTGCATGCTGTTCCTTAAATCCTGTTGCTTAAAAGTGGCATGACTTGCTCATTATCACCAAAAACTCAAACGGCCACATACAATTTACAAAGATACAAACATAATTTGCACTGAAGGTAAATCTGGGCATATACCTGAAAGGAGGAGACTTTATTCAAGAAAAACTATGATGGATTCATTTGAGTTAATTGTGTATTTATGCACTTTAAATTATATTTTACTCTAAGTTAACTTACAATGCAGAAAAATATATGATACTACTTCATATTTTTGAGTGTTTTTAGTTAGTAAGATCTTAATATATATTAACTCATCTTGTCTTCAAAACAATCCTATAAATTCAATAATGTTAACTTATTTTTCACAGATTAGGAAAGCAATGTATAGACACAGTTACTTACTAAACTCAGATTTTGTCTTCGTATTAACTTTTGAAAAGGAAATCACCTTGCATTTCACTTATAATTTAATGGAACTAAGCTGTGGCATATATAAGTACATAAGAAAGTAAGTAGGTAAATAAATAAACAAATAAACAAATAATTCAACATATAAAACTCATAATTTTAACTTCGAAAATACCAAGAAGAATACTTCATTGATGCTGATTCTCAGTCTTCATCTGTGACCCTCCATCCTGGCTTGCCAGGGACAGTGTTACCTACCAATTGTGAACTCATACAGAAAGAATTTGCCTAATTGTTTTACTCTGTGTGGCTTCATTTACATACATTATGAAAAAAAGCTAAAGAGTCTAACCCACAATTAGAACCATAAATGCTTTGTGGAGAAGAGAGGAGTTTGTGATTGGGAAGATGCAAGTGGCAGGCTTTGGGAGTGTTGGCAATGTTTCATTCATGTCATGTCTGATTGCTGGTTATATGCATACTTACTTAATTTTATTTATTCATTCATTCATTCATTTATTCATATTTTTGAGATAGAGTCTCACTCTGTTGCCTAGGCTGGAGTGCAGTGGCTAGATCTCAGCTCACTACAAACCTCCCTCTCCCAGGTTCAAGAGAGTCTCCTGCCTCAGTCTCCCAGGTAGCTGGGATTACAGACATGTGCCATCACACCCAGTTCATTTTTGTATTTTTAGTAGTTATAGGGTTTCACCATGTTGGTCAGGCTGGTCTCGAACTCAGGTGATCTGAGTTCAGGTGACTTCAGGTGATCACCCACCTCGGCCTTCCAAAGTGCTGAGATTATAGGGGTGAGCCACTGCACCCGGCAGATGCATATTTACTTAAAAAGAAAACACTAAGCTGTAAATTTTGTCTTTGACTTTATGGAATTTTCTACATGGCTTTTATTTTTTAATACTTTAACATTTTAAAAAGGGGAAATATTAAAAAAATATCAAAAAAGTAAAATTACACATGAAAATTTTAGATATACATAAAAAACAAACATATTTCTCTACAGAAATATTAATGTGGTTGACAGGGGTACCTCCTGATCCTGCAGGGGTTGTCCACTAAGCTGGAATCCTTGATTCTAGAACATAATGAGATTTCAGTGTTTTTTAAGAGGTAAAAAAATTATAAATATGAAATAATAATTATGTGAAATAATGATATAAATAGATAACCAAATTTATTATTTTTAATGCAGTTATTTCTGTTTCTTCTTTGTAATGATTATGATGACCAACATGATACTGGAGCTCTGCTAATTGATGATTAGTTAATTGTTTGATGAGAACAACATTGCATTAGAGTATATTTTTGCCTAAAAAGACATAAGGGACAGTGCTGGTAAGCTTCCTGTATCTAACTGTCCTAATTGTTTGTCAATTAGACTACTTGTCATTTAACTAGATACTCATATCAGAGATGTTACATTTTGCTCACAGATCTTAAAGGGGTAGAAGGTTCTTACATTCTTAATTATAATTTAGAGAAATGATTTAATATAGAGTAGAGTAGAAAGCACAGTAGGTCAGGTGTAATATGAAATCTAGAACACTGACAGTTAATTTATATTTGGAAAGCTCAACCAGAATAGTTTAAAATTATATTGAAGGCATTGATACCAACAAATGAAAATGAACCAAATTACTGCCAGGACTCCTTGGCATTTTCTATATTAAATGTTCACACAAGTTTAGATAACTGGTCTCTTTCTTAAAAGCTGCCTCATGTGTTTAATTCTCATAATCCTCTAGAACAGACAATGCTGCTTGTCACTAGTTTGTCGTTTGAGGAGGTGAACATATGGTTAGCCCAATCATAGTTAAAGAAATAATTTAGCATAGGCATGATAAACTTAAAGTTCAATAAATAACAGTATGATTATAATCCTATTTTGGGAAAGGTGTACATAAATTTGAAGTCATCAAGATGAAATAATTATATTACATCTGAACATTTCAAACTGTTACCCCACAAAATAAACGTCATGTAACCTAAGCTGTCTGTAATTTTTTTGCAGTGTTGCTTACAAACAAAAATAAAAACACAAACAAAATAATGAATTTATATACAATACTTTCATAGAAAATTTTTCTAACTTACTAGTAGACTATCCATTATTTTTATTGCTTTACTAATTTTTTTAAAAAATTTACCATATCATCAATGTGGGTATTTCAACAAAAAATTATTTTTTAAAAGAAGAAAATAAATTTGTTATGTTCCAGATGTCCACCCAAAGCACCACATAGAAAAGTCCCTAATACTGATAAATGTATCCTCTAACAATATAGGAATATTCCATTAAAAACTTAAATTTTTACAATAAGACAATGATGTCAAACATTTATTCATGTCACTTTTTACAAAGTGTTGATCTCTCTAAAGTTGGGTATGAAAAGTGAGAAGCAGTAATAATAGCTTTAAAATTCTTATTTGACCAATACTGTCACTTAATTTCTGGTGCTTCACTGTATTTTATTTCCCAACCCCATGATAAAGCACTTTCAACTGTATTACTGTAAGTTACCAAGAAAAATTATTCCCAGCACCTACTCCTTTTTCAACCATTCAGTATCCAGTAGTGCCTATAATTTTTTAGGCTGATTTCAGTTTTCTTTCTAGAAGGCCCTGTGTCAAGGCAAGACCCAAGATTACATGTAATTTTGCTTTATATATACATATTTGTGCCTGATTTCTATGGCTAGAATACATTAAGTTTCCTCAGTCTGAGTAAATTATCTTAAATACTCTCTTCCTTTTATTATGTTCTTTTTCTCTGAAACTCATTATATTATTTGTTCTTTATTTAAAATATTCTTTCAGAATTTTATTTTGTTTTTCACTCTATTGGTTAAATATCTCTCTGTTTTTCTAGTTTTTAATAAAAACGTTTCATATAAAATATTCTATAAATAAATAAAACTTACAACTTAATGAATACTTTTAAAATAAATACTCATGTAACCAGCAAGCAAGCATGACATGAAACATTTCCAATATCCTTGAAGCGTACTATTGTACCTTCCAAATCACAAACTCCTCACTCCGCCAAGAAGTAATTATGGTTCTGACTATATGTCACTTCTTTACTTTTCATCATAATTTATATAAAGTCATAGAGAAAGATTCTGTCTAATTCTTTCACTTAATATTGTTTTTGAGAGTTATTCGTGTTATTTTGTGCAGCTATAATTTATTCTGTTTTGTCACTGTATTATTTTCCGTTCTTTACAAACAGAAAAATTGATTTATTCTCCTGTTGATCAACAATAATTTTATTTAGTTTTGTAATATTATAGATAATGCCTATGAGCCTTCTTATATACCTCTCCTTGTGTGTACATATATCTAATATTGCTAGCTACACAGCTAGGTATAAATAAATTTGGCTTATAATATATGGATATATTCTGCTCTAATGGATCCTGTCAAATCATTGTCTTCCACACCAGGCTTCTACTGAAAGCCAATTGTTTCACATTATTATCAACACTTGGTATTGCCATATATTTTTTTCCTTTACCACGTAGTGAGTTACAGATTTGCATTTCTCTGATTCCTGAAAGAATTAGTGACCTTTTACATTTTCCTTGGTTCTTCAAATCTTTTCTCTTTTACTATTGACTCTTCTTTTCTTTTATATTACTATCTTCTAATCTGATTTATTTATTGAATTTCTTTTTAAATTTCATTTATTTTTATTTTTTTTTAAGATGGGGTTTTGCCATGTTGTCCAAGCTACTCTCAAATTGCTGAGCTCCACGATCCATCTGTCTCGACCTCCGAAGTGCGTTGATTATAGGCATGAACCACCATGCTCGGCCTTTTTTCTTAAAATGGAAACTATATTATTTATTAGTTCATTGTTGTAGTATTTTGTATTATTCATGTTGAATGTCTTCGAATTTCATTTCAATTCATTATAGACCTTTGTGTTAATTTCAAAATATTGAGAAAACATAGTATTTTATTAATTTGCAGCTTATTTTATTGAATCAGGGAACATGCTTTGTATGATTTTCATCTTTGAAATGTCTTGACAGTTGCTTTATAGTACAGTATATTAGAATTTTTTCAAAAATGTTCTGTTTGTGTGTGAGGGTTAATATTGAGTATCAACTTGATTGGATTGAATGATATGAACTATTGATCCCGGTTGCTCTGTGAGGGTGTTGCCAAGAGACAAACATTTGAGTCAGTGGGCTGGGGAAGGCAGACCTACCTTTAATCTAATGGTCACAATCTGATCAGCTGCCAGCGATATAAAGCAGGCAGAAAAACATGAAAAGATGAGACTGGACTAGCCTCCCAACCTACATCTTTCTCCCTGGCTGGATGCTTCCTGTCCTCAAATATCAGACTCCAATTTCTTCAGTTTTAAGACTTGAGCTGGCTTTTCTTGTTCCTCGAGTTTGCAGACAGCCTATTGTGGGAACTTGAGATCTTGTAAGTTAATACTTAATGAGTACATAATTAATTCTATTAGTCTGTCTCTTTAGGGAATCCTGACTAACACAGATTTTGCCACCAGGAGTGGTTCTAGAGAAGTAGAATATTAAAGAGGGAGTTCTTTTGTTGGTTTTTGGGTTTGAGTTGGCTGCTTAATGTTATTAGACACAAAAGTGCTAAATACTCTACTTCTAATAGTATGAAGAACACTGATAGTCCTTGACTTGAACTGTCTAGAGAGTTATGCAAAATAAATGCATTTGATACTTCTGATTTACTGCTTGTGAGAGGAAAGGAGTTTAGTGACTCTATGTATAATACCTTTGACTGTATGTGGAGAACCAAGGAATATAATGAAGCTGATTGGTTGCTTCTAAGTTCAGTGAGCAAAGTGATGAATAAAATTATGAACTCAGGAATTCTGTCTCCCAGCCTCAGAAGTAGATACTGGGCCTCAAATCTGCTAAGATTGCTCTGAGTGAGAGTCTTATCTCCTATAGAGAAAGAGTTGAAATTGTGGAAAAACAGGCACAAGCTCTTATCATGCAAGTGGCTGACCTTCAACGAAATATGCAACCAGCTTCACTAGGTGTCTACTGCTAAAGTGAGGGGATTGATTGGAAAAAAAATGGGACCCTGCAACTTGGAATGGTGATGTATAGTAGGTCCCTGATGAAGCTCAGGACACTTAGTTTGTAAACTCTGATGAAACTTCTTTGCCAGAAGGAACAGCTTCCCCATCCCCAGTAATTGATGACATCCCCTCCCCAACCCATGCTCCATCAGCCTTTGCAGCTTTGTCTGAGGAGATAAATACTGTGCTTCCTGAGGCAACAGTGAGAGTCTCCCCTAGGGCAGTTGCCAGAGAACATAATGTTGATTCTCTTCAGAAGCCACCCCAACACCTCTGTTTGCTTTTACACCTATAAACTAGACTAAAGTCCCTGCAGGCCCCTAAAGGTGAGGTTGAGAGTGTGATCCATGAGGAGGTGTGCTATACTCAAAAAGAACTCTTTGAGTTCTCTAATTTATATAAACAATAATCTAGAGAACAAGTATTGGAATGGATATTAAGAATGTGGGATATGGCGAAAGAAACATAGTGTTGGATCAGGCTTAATTTATTGATCTGAGCCCACTAAGTAGGGACTGTGCATTTAATGTTGCAGCTCAGGGAGTTAAAAGAGGTTCTAATAGTTTATTTGCTTGGTTAGCTGAACTAGGGATTAAAAGATGTCCCACTGTGAGTGAGCTGGAAATGCCTGATCTCCCTTGGTTTAATGTAGAGGAAGGGATCTCAAGGCTTAGTGAGATTGGGATGGTGGAGTGGATCAATCACTTTAGACCTACTCATCCCAGCTGAGAGGGTCCAGAATATATACCCTTGACCAGTGTCTTGTACAATAGAATTGTGAGGCCAGAACCTGCATCTTTGAAGAGCCCTATAATTGCTCTCTTCTGAATGTAAGATCTAACAGTGGGAACTGCAGTTACTTAACTACAAAATTTGAATACAATGGGATTAATTGAATCCTGAGGTGGCATGGGCCAATTGGCATCACTCAACTGTCAAAGGCAAGGTGAGAGTAGCTATGGTAATGGACAGTAGAGGCAAAGAGGCAGTCAGAATAGTCTGACTCTTGTATAGCTCTGGCATTGGCTAATTAGTCATAGTGTTCCCAGAAGGAAAATTTATAGGAAGCCTACTGCAGTCCTACATAAATTATACAAACAGAAAACATCAAGGTTGAATGGATAAAAGACTAATTGAATTATAAAAGCAGTGAATCATGGCTCCTTAATCAGTTTCCACACTTGAGCCAGTTTACAGATTCAGAACCCCTTGATAAAGGGGAGGCCAGATCCCCTTGAGGAAGAACCCTACTGCATTACTGACAATTTATGCAGTGAATCTATTTCCTTTCCTCCTCCAAGGAGATCTCTAACCTTTTACCAGGGTAACTGTACACTGAGGAAAAGGAAATTATCAGACATTGCTAGGACTACTGGACACTGGCTCTGGGCTGAGGTTGATTCCAGGGGACCCAAAACATCATTGTAGTCCTCCAGTTCAAATAGGGGCTTATGGATGTCAGGCAATTAGTGAAGTTTTAGCTCAGGTTCAACTTACAGAGGGTCCACTGGTTCCCCAGATTCATTTTGTCGTTATTTTCCCAGTGCTAGAATGTATAATTGGCATAGACATACTTAGTAGCTGGCAGAAGGCCCACATTGGCTCCCTGACTGGTAGGGTGAGGGCTATTATGATGGGAAAGGCCAAATTGAAGCCATTAGAGCTGTCTCTACCTAGAAAAATAGTAAATCAAAATCAATATCACATCCCTGAAGGGATTGCAGAGATTAGTGCCACCATCAAGGACTTGAACACACAAGGGTGGTGATTCTCAACATATCTCCGTGCAGCTCTCCCATTTGGCCAGTGCAGAAGACAGGTGGATCTTGGAGAATGACAGTGGATTATCATAAGCCTAACCAAGTTGTGACTCCAACTGCAGCCTCTGTACCAGAGATGGTTTCCTTGCTTGAGCAACTTAACACTTATCCTGGTACCTAGTATACAGTCATAGACTTGGCAAATGCTTTTTCTCCATTCTTGTCCATAAGGTCCACTAGAAGGAATTTGCCTTCAGCTGGCAAGGCCAGCAAGATGTGTTTACCCTTTATTGCTTTTCGCTTCTGCAAGATATCAAACTGGTTCATTACATTGATGACAGTATGCTGATTGGATCCAGTGAGCAAGAAGTAGCAAACACACTGGACTTATTGGTGAGACATCTCATGCCAGAGGATGGGAAATAAATACGACTAAAATTCAGGGTCCTTCTACCTCAGTAAAATTTCTAGGGGACAGTTGTGTGGGGCCTGTTGAGATATTCTTTCTAAGGTAAAGGATAAGTTGTTGCATTTGGCCCCTAAGAAAGAGGCACAACACCTCGTGGGCCTATTTGAATTTTAGAGGCAACACATTCCTCATTTGGGCGTGTTACTCCTGCCCATTTATCTAGTGACCCGAAAGGCTGCCAGTTTTGACTGGGGTCTGGAACAGAAGAAAGCTCTGCAACAGGTCTATGCTGTATGTAAGCTGCTCTGCCACTTGGTCCCATACAACCCAGCAGATCCAATGGTGCCGGAGGTGTCAGTAGCAGATAGGGATGCTGTTTGGAGCCTTTGGCAGGCTCCCATAGATGAATCACAGAGAAGGCCTCTAGGATTTTGGAGCAAGGCCCTGCCATCTTCTGCAGATAACTACTCTCCTTTTGAGAGAGAGCTCTTGGCCTGTTACTGGGCTTTGGTGGAAATTGAATGTTTTACTGTGGGTCATCAAGTTATCATATAACCTGAACTGCCTATCATGAACAAAGTGCTTTCTGACACATCTAGCCATAAAGTGGGTTGTGCACAGCAGCATTCCATCATCAAATTGAAGTGTTAGTATATGATCAGGCTTGAACAGGTCCTGAAAGGCACAAGTAAGTTACATGAGGATGTGGCTCAAATGCTCATGGTCTCCACTCTGCCACTCTGTCTTCTCTCCCCAAGCCTGCACCGATGGCCTCATGGGGAGTTCCCTATAACCAGATGACAGAGGAAGAGAAGAATGGGACCTGCTTCACAGATGGTTCTGCACCCAAAAGTGGATAGCTGTAGCACTACAGCTCCTTTCTAGGATATCCCTGAAGGACAACAGTGAAAAGAAATCTTCCCAGTGGGCAGAACTTTAAGCAGTGCATCTGGTTGTGCACTTTGCGTGGTAGGAGAAATGGCCAGATGTGTAATTATATACTGGTTCTATACACATCCTATTAGTTCTGTACCACTAAGAGAACCCTGACTAATGTAGTGTGCTAGAAAAGTACATTTATTTTGTTTGTTGTTGTTATCTAGCTTTTTGTATTTCTGTTTAAAATGGAACTGTTTGATTTTGTTCTTGTATTAAGATACTCTGGTTTCTTTTTCTGTTCTTACTGCTTTTGAAAATTCTGTCTTTGATTTTTCAGCTTGTGATATGTCCAAATATAGATTCATTTTTGTTTAATTTTTTGGTGTATTAGGTATTTTAAAATTTTAAGATTTTTCATTAACATTTGATTAAACTCTTGCCTTATGGCAAATATTTAAATATGATTTCTGCCTTAAATTGCTATTTTTTTCTAGGACTCAGTTACTCTTATGTTAGAAAATTTAAAATTATCCTATATTTCTCTTAACCAGTATTTTGTTTTTATTTTTCAGTCTTTTTCTCCTTTATTGTGAAGAAATTACTCTAACTTGCAAGTTATTCATTTTCTTTCCAGCTGTGTCTAATTGTTAGTAATTTAATTGATTTATAATTTTACATATCAGTTTTTGAGAATTTTAAAAAATATTTATATTAAATTAATTGACAAATCATAATTGTATTACATTTATGAAATAAAATGTAATGTTTTTATACATTCATACAATGTGAAGTGATTCAATCAAGCTAAATTTTTAAAAGTAGTTATTATTAATAGTTTGGTATTATCTACAAAAAAAAAGTTTAAAAAATATCCTTGATTCAGGAAAACACTTATTTTTAAGACTCTGCCTCATCACTTCAATATTTGTAATTCACCATAGACTTATCCATTGCTTTAAATTTGTTAGTTTTTTCTTATATTTTATTTTAAATATTTATGAACCAATTTATGAGTCAAGGTGATACTATGTTTCTTCAGGGTATTTTTGTTTATTCCTACTGCCAGGTACCTGTGAAACAACAGCAATCTAGGATCACCTTTATCTGATTTCTGGCTACACAGAAGGCTTCAATCAGTTACTAGGTCTTTGAAGGTATTATGTTACTCCTGGTATACAGCATTTATGGGACCCTATGAAATGTGTAGACTTTTACAGGTCTGGACTTCCACTGTTTTTCTTTTCTCATCATTTTTAGCCTCATAAGGTTGTAAAAAGTACTTTTCAGTCCTTTAGCCTTTTCTTCTTATCTGATATCCTCAGTGCAAACAGCCCTAAGTGTTGTACACAAATCTCTCACGTCTTTTTCTCCTTGGTTTTCTTCCAATAATGTTGCACTGCAGTGTTTACTCTGTGAGGCTTTCAAACATACTTTCTTTTTGACAGGATTTCAGTTATTCTGAGCAGGAGAGTTGATTCAGTTATTTAGTCTGCCGATATCAAAAATTCATTCTTTTCTGGATATTTAATTTTGGGATTTCTAAGAAATATGATATTTCATTAAAAATTAAATTTTAAATTGTTTTTCACTGTTGTTTGTGCCCAATAATTTGGTGTTTGGGGATTTTATTGCCTCTTTTGACTTTTTAAAAATAATGCAAATTTCAAGTATTTATTTGCCCTTATCTGAATGATTCATCCTTACTCAGTGATAATTTCTTTTTGTTAACCTTTTTTCATGTTAGGTTTCCATAAATCTCTGTAACTTGTTTTAATGTTATTCTTATTAAAATACGACAAGTAATTAATCACAGGACTAAGAAGATTAATCTAGGTAACAAGTATAAGGCTTTATTTTCTACTGTTCATCAACTACTGTTCTCTAAAATATGTGCTCCCTCACGAGTATTACAATCTGGCTTGGTAGATTCACATTACAAAACCTGGTTCTCTCACATGCAGTTTATTACATTTCTTTGAGATTTTGTCTCTATTAAGGACTGAAACTAAAAGCTACCAGTGTAGTCATTCTGGTAATGGTGTTCTTTTCATTACTAATTCAAGAAACATTCATGTAATGTGTTCCTGGAATTGCTTCAGCTGTTTGCAACAGAAATTGTTATAATATGTATTTGCCTTCCTCCAAGGAGTTTGAAATTTAGTGGGATAGTATGCTATCTAACTTGTTACAGTAAAATATAATGTTATTTTTACCATCATGAACACAGAAATTTCTACAAAGTAGAAAAGTTATGGCAAGATAGTAATTGATAACTAATTTTATTTTAAAAGATAATTTCTTTGCTGTATGAGACAGAAGAAATTTTGGTACCTAATTTCTTCTCATAGAAACCTCTAGTCAATTTTTATTTTTTCAACCCCACCTGTAGTCTTTTATACAGAGGTGTTTGAAACCTCCATTATGGAACTTTCAGTTTTGTGGTATAAATAACTTGCCTCATGATTGCCTCTATTTCTATTAAATGTTACAGCCTTTAAGGCTTATAAAGTCAGTTACAATCCTACATTTGCTTTTGAGCTCCCTAAATTGGGGGGCTGCCCTTTCCTACACTTTTTGCAATTGAAAATATATCTGCTTATATTGTCTTACTTTTTAATTGTCTGTTTAATCTATTCTTTTATTAGTAGAATTGTGATAAGGAGAAAAATGAACATGTATGATCAATTAGATATGTTTTCCATTAGCCCTAATTTGGAGTCTCTGAATACAGTTAAGTACTTAGAATTTTATAGTGGATTCAATATCAATTTTATAGTTTTTTTTCATTGCTACACTATCTCTTTGGTAAATTTATTTTGGTATATTTATTATTAAAAATAATAAAATATTCTCAGAAACAGAAAGTTTATAATAAATGGTTTAGTTTTTGTCCTTGTTTGGTCATTGGCAGATATGAGATATGTTGGTAGTTGAAACACAATTAAATGGAAAGGAAAGATAAAAATAGAAAGCAGAGGATTGAGAGAAGAAAGGTCAAACCAACTTCTAGAGAGAAAGTTCAAAATTACCGAAATATCCTCCAAGGAATAACCTTAAAGAATTTCTAGGAGTGTTTTAATGAGAAACTTTCAGTTCAGTGGTTTAGGTTACTAATCGAAAGTAAGAGCTTGAGATAAAAAGATCTCCTTTCAATTTTGATTATACCAATTACTACTGAGAAACTAAAATTCAGGATTCTAACTGGACACTTTTTATCCAGTTGTTAGTTTTTAAAGAGAATATAAAAATTAAATGAAAATGTACTGTGGATTATTAACATCATTAAGTGTATTCTAAAATTTGACGTATGGTTATAGAAATTGGAAAAATTGCAGTTATTATAGAAACATAGATATTTAATAGGGTTTTCTTTATTACTGCTTTAGAAGGAAAAAGTAGCTATACAATACAACAGTGTGATAATTAATTCTATGAGTCTACTTGACTGGGCCACAGGGTTCTCAGATATTTAAACAAACTTTATTCTGAGTCTTTCTGTGAGGATGTTTCATAATTAGATTAATATTTCAACTGGCAAACTGAGTAAAGCAGCTTTTCCTTCCAAATGTGGGCCTCTTCCAGTCAACTAAAGTCCTGAATAGAATAACAAAAACAAAAAAGGCTAAATAAAAGAGAACTCCTCTTGTCTGACTGCTTAGCTGAGTCCTGGGTCTTTTTCAAACTTCAAATTTCATTGGCCATCCTGGTTCTCAAGAGTTGGAATTGCAGATATTAGGACTTCTCAGTCTACATAACTGTGTAAGTAAATTTTTTATTTTACAGATAGATAGATTGATGGATAGATAGGTATTCTGTTTCTCTAAAGAGCCCTGACTAACACAAAGAGTTAAGGTTTATAACCCAGTACTATGCAATATTAAATTACTTAAACATTAAAAATATGGTGCTGTTTCCTATATTTGTTTTTATGGGGTTTTGTGTACTTTGATTATTTTAAATTTATAGAAACAATTGCCTGGAAATTCTGAGTACTCTAAGTACCTATTAAATTGCAAATTTTAGAATTAATTTAAAGCTTTAAATTTTCAGAATAACATAGGATAGTACGTTTACCTCTGTAACTGCACTGAACATACCTATCTCTACTCGATAATAGCAAGGGAAGCATTATAAAAAGAGTAGAATAGTCTCTTCCTACAAGAATAGAATAACTGTGCTAATTCATGCTGACCACAGTGATGACTACTAAAGCAGCCATCTTGGGGTTGGTTTCCAGTAGAGACAGTGATAGGGTAAAATAAGTACACGCAGATGAGAAGAGCTAGAGAGAATTGTTTCAACACACATATTCTCTGGATCTTAGAAAATTTATAAAAAGACTTGAGGGAGAAAATGTCAGTTTATGCCATTGTGGAAGTACTTATGCCATGCTCTGTTCCTAGGTATATGAATGATGTCACATTTTACAACCCCACCCCAAAAAAGTGTATTTCAAGATAAATAATTTAAAATTCAATTGAATTTCTAATGAATAATAATTCATATGCTTAATCTGGTATGTGGAAGTTCATTAACAAATATTGTGTATACATTAATTGCAACATACCTGTAATAATACAAACACACACACACACACACACACACACACATACAAATACATTCTCAAAAGTCATTAGTCTAAATGTTCTTAAAAAGCCACAATTACATCATTGTATACTAATAATTAATCTCTAAATATGTATTGTAATTTTAATTTTAGTATCAAATACACAGAAGGCAAAGAAACTGGGCTTACATAGACATGATTTTTTTTGCTTCATATTTTTTTTGCTTCATATTTTTGCATATTTTTCTTGACATAAAAAGGAAGTATTTGGGGATCTATTATATTTGGTCTTCTTGGTTTCTTTGGAAACAGGATTGAAGTTCAGTTTCCAGATGACTTATTGTTTTACTTCTTTTCTCAATTACTAATGTAAAATCAGTAGGAAAATTGAGAAAGCCTGCTGAAATATCCCAGTTTAATTCTACTGAAATAGATACGTGTGAGTTGACACTGAAGTTGTCATCAAGGAAATAACTGTCTTTTACTTCTTTGCTTGCTTGTCCTTTACACACAAAAGCCCCTTTTCCTTTTAGTACTTTATTTTTAAATATTAAATTTAATTGATTTTTAAATTGACAAATAATAATTATACATATTCATAAGGTACATAGTAATGTTTATTACATATAATGCATAGTGATCAGATCAAAGTGATTAGCATATACATTATGCAAACATTTAGCATTTCTTTATGCTGAGAACATTCGCTATCCTTTTTCTAGCTACTTGAAACTGCATAATATGTTACTGTTAATTACAGTCATCCTACAGTGGTATAGAACACTAGGAACTTGTACATTTACCAAAAAAATTCACATCTCTTGAGCCTCATGCTGATACTTCTTTGAGAATATTAACATCTAAAAATATGTCTCATTATTTTACAGTATGTCAGATATCATAAAACAGGGTGCTCCTCTCCTTTTTTTGTCCCCTTTTTGACAGAATCCCTTTATTTCTATCTGATCCCTTTCAAAATACAGGTTGAGCCTTATGGATTATAAAACGATTGTTGCATTTCTGTTGATTTGCCAAATATTTGCTAAAAATAACAAAAAGAAAAACCAAATGCCATAGCAAAAGATTGATACTCAGTTTTTACATGAGTTTGAAATAATTTATATCTCTTCTTTGTACTCTGAATAATTAAAAGAATAATTGGTCATGCACACATATATACACACCCTTGCATTCCATAAAACTTGCTAACTATGTAAGCTAGCTTCCACCATGCAACCTGAGATCTGTGAATGACAGACTAGTTAGTCATTTATGGTCATGAAAGTGTTACAGTCTGAGAAAATAAATTCACACTATCTTCTTCTATAAGCAATTCCTTATCCCCCACTTCCATACTCATTTTCACATAGTTATTGACTATTTCCATCACTATTTACATAGAGCAGAGAAAATTAACTATAATCATGATTCCTTTTAGGAGAGAATTTATGCTCCATCAATATAGGTGAATCCTGACTTTATGGAACCTGAAGCATAAAATTTAGTGAGGGAGTAGTTTAAGTAAAATTACACAGAACTACAAATTCAAAATCAAACATAAAAATAAGTATTATTTGGAACAAAAAATGACAACAAATTATGTGTAAAAATTCTATAAACATAAAATCCAGAACAATTATACAGTATTTTATTAATTTTCTGGATCCTCTTATACAAATATATTTTTGTAGCATAATCTTTGGTCATTTCTTACATCAATAATCTCATAATTTTTTATAAAGAGAGTATAAAAAGGAAACAGTTTTCCATCAATCGATTATCATTGAATGAAGGGATTATTTGAAGTAGAGTTGGTTATTGGTAAGGTTAGAATTATTGTAAAAATCTAGAAAACTACCAAATTTCTGACACATATGATATTTAAATATGTACGTATATATTTATTTATTCTGTACAAATATTTTTCTGTACACACAAATAATGTAAAATTATATTTTGTGTAATTCTTATGAAAAATAAAAATATGGTGTATTTATAATTATATATACTGCTCTGTCAAGTATATTCCTGACAGGACAGAATTTCTATTTTTACTAGATATCAGCAAAAAATAAACTTTCTGCTTACAGCTTTATACATCTGATGATTAGAAACAAAGAATGTAGCTAGCCTCTGATATTGTCCCAGTTAACTACCTGGCGAGATTTTTCAAGTGTGCAGTGCAAGGAGAGTCTAGAATTCTCCAGTTGATGCAATGAAGCTGAGAGACTTAAAAGATAAAGACAGCCAGATTGGATTTATATTCTCACTGGGAAGTAAAAAGATTACCTGAATTTCCTTTCCTTTGTAACAACCTGTGATATGTCTTGGTAAATCTTAAGTGCTTTGCCTACATAAAAAATAAAGCAAGTTCTGAGCTATTTATTATTATTGTCTGGGAGTTGGTTATCTGTAAATTTATATCTTCTAACTCTTCCTAGCTTATGTGATTAATTTCATAATTAAACAGCAATGCTACCCATTTTGAAATTCTGTCTAGAACTCTCCATAGTATACATCTTTGTAATAACACAAAATTTCACATTTTACAATTTTTATAAATTTAACATTTTCCATGTCAAATGATTATGACAAGATGTTCTTGGCACATATTTAAAGTTAAGTGTCATTGGTGTGTTAGGTAATACATTTAGACATATCACGTGGCCTTGATATTTTGTCTTATCTTCCCTTGTTTGGTTCTACCGTTTCATGTGCTTATTTAAAAAAAAATAGTGTTCTTGTTAATATCATATTGCTAAGATCCTCACACATTTTATGAAAAAAATTTTTACTATGGATGCAAACTCACAAAATGAAATTGAATTTCATGAATGCAAATTAAAAGCTTAGTTATAAGTGTAATAAATTAAATCAGTAATATCTCTCAATTCTTTTAATCTGTATTTTAAAGTTATAAAAATGTTTTGTTTTGTAGGGACATTTGAAAAGGGCAAATTTTTCATCTTCACTTTATTTATATCCTAAAAACAAGATATAAGGTTTAAGTAACCATCAAATTAGAACCAAGAACTTGGAGTTAATTTGCTACTATTACCTAAAAGTTCACTAACTTTATGTGCATTACTGCTTTCATGTAATTCATTAATAGATCCTTTGCAGAATCAATATAAAATGTTGAAAATATAAAAGAGCATAATTATTTTTATCTTATAGATACAGAAACTGAGGTACAAAGAGATTAAGTATACACAGGACTTAAGTATAATCATTGGAATACAAACTTAGGTGTATTTTCAAATCTATAAAGCCTTTGCAGTATTATACTATAGTGCCAATAACAATTCTATATTTTGCAGATACTCTCTTCTAATTCATAATTCTCATTTCTCATTAAATTTAATATCACATTTTAAATTTAAGATAATGATAATGATACTGCAGAAGGCAAAATAGATATTTTGGTTTTGTTATTACAATATTTCTGAATCTTCAGGGAAGTCAATGTGGAGGGAACAAAACACGCTAAAGCTATGATTTGAGAAAATTGTAGTGAAAACTAACAGTGAATTTAAAGAACAAAACTTACGTAATGCAAGAAATTATTGTTGTTGTTCCTTTTAATTTCTAATTTTTTTAAGTTGTCAACAATAGCAACAAGAAGTTCCAAGGCTGTACACTCTACATTGACTTACTGAGAAATTGTATGGTCTAGGTTCTCTTAACCAAGACAAAAAGTTGGCATAATTTATTACTCTCTCAATTTATTACATGATCTTCATTTTGGCCTTAATTACTCAGGTTCTCTGATATCACCAACCTACTGATTATATAATCTCCCACTAAACAATTACATTTCTACTCTCTAGATTTTCAAACATTTTAAGAGATTGAAACAAAGAATAGTATTTGGCTCATTTTGTCGTTAGCGGGACAAAACTTTGAAACTTTTCTTTTCTCAAATTTTGAAATTAGCTGATCAGTTAAATGTTTAAATATCTGGAGACAACAGATGCTGGAGGGGATGTGGAGAAATAGGAACACTCTTACACTGTTGGTGGGAGTGTAGATTAGTTCAACCATTGTGGAAGACAGTGTGGCGATTCCTCAAGGACCTAGAAATAGAAATTCCATTTGACCCAGCAATCCCATTACTGGATATATATCCAAAGGATTATAAATCGTTCTACTATAAGGACACATGCACACGAATGTTCATTGCAGCACAGTTTACAATAGCAAAGACCTGGAACCAACCCAAATGCCCATCGATGATAGACTGGACAGCGAAAATATGGCACATATACACCATGGAATATTATGCAGCCATCAAAAACGATGAGTTTGCATCCTTTGTAGGGACATGGATGAACCTGGAAGCCA